>AWOL01S0028696.1:7815-91335 GCA_000715115.1 Nicotiana otophora | reverse complement strand
GACCTGTGTCGGGGCACCATTTTTCTTAATTTAAAACCCGACCCCCATTCCGTTAAAATACCCATTTAGTCCATTTTGAAGCTCATTGCTCATACTTATAGTGAGAGAGAGAGAGGGGGTTCTAGAGGAAGGGCCTAATTCCCACCAATCAATCTTCAACCATCACTCAAAGCTTGGAAATATTCAAGTAGAGTACCAAATTCTTCATCCAAAAAGGTACGACTTCATCACCCCAGCTCTTAATTTCAAACATAGTTATAATGGGGTATTAATAAGATGATCCATGGGGGTGAGGTTTGTCTATCTTGCATGCATGTGATAAAGAGTGTGGGAAAAATAAGAAATGAACTAGAACCATGAATGTTTTCCTAATTTTGGGTTAAATTTGTATATTGCTAAAATAGATTGAAGTTGCTAGGGGTTTCGAAACATTGTAGAGTCTAAAGAAGCACAATTGAGGTATGTTGGCTAAACTTTCTCTATTGGAATTGAATTCCATAATGTTTTTGTAAGTTTCAAAGTGTGGGCTACGTATTAAAAGGTTATGGCTTTGAGTCGTGTTTCAATGAAATATAGAATTGTCTAAAAGCTTTTGTACTAAATTCATGCCCATTAGTGGCTGCTTTAACTAATGCTTTGATTTATAAATTTATCCAGTGTGATTCAAGTTCTATATACTCATGTGTTGAAATTGTACATTGTTATTTCTGGGGGAGAGTATTGCAAGAGTAAATGGTGTATTGACTGTTTATGATTTTTCATGTGTATTTCTATTGTTGGTTGGTATGCTTCATTCTTTGGGAAGAAACCATTTGTGTTTGAAGTTTTCATTTCAAATAGATCTGAAGTATATGATTTTTAAAATATCCTATATGCTGATACTTGATGGTGATCTTTGAAATTGAAAGAGGTGATAGTGTGGAATATAAAATACGGCTATTGTACCAGGAATAAAGAATCTTGTGAATGGCCTAATGAGCCAAGGAAATATTGTCGTTATGAATGACTGGAAATACTAATGAGAATTCATACAATGTGAAAGATGTTGAGGTGAGTACAATTGTATTTATGATGTTTCTATTTGCAATACCGAGGAAGGGTGGGTCATAAGGCCCACACCTGAAACTACACGTGCTGGTGTAGGGGTGGATTGTGATATTATTCCCCTTAATTGGGATGAAACTTGAACCTTTGTAGATTGAAAAAGTCAACCGGCATGACATATGTGGGAAGGTGGCCTAGCTGATCAGGTGGAGATCAGACGCCATATTGCGCATATATTGGTACTACTCTTAGTAACAACTTTCTTTCGCATCACATGTCAAACCACATTGTTCATGGAGAGATGAACTAGCCGATCGGGTGTGATCGGACTCCGTGCTAACAAAGACGGTGGTATATTGGTGCTAATGATCTCCCAACCAAAATTATATATGAAGTTTGTATTTTGAAAATTATTATGTTTTAACTGGACGTTTGGATATTGTTGATTGTGACTTGCTGTTCTTATGTGTTGCCTTTTCTTATATGGGCATTCTATTTTGAAAGAGGATTTTTAGCCATACATACTAGTGTTATTCGACAGTACTTACATCCCTTTTGCCGGGGGCGCTGCATCTTTAATGGATGCAGGTGGTTCTTCAGCAGGCGGCATTGATCAGTGATAGCAGTACACTCTTTTCAGCTGATTTGGTGAGCCCCACTTCATTTCGGGGTCATGTATCTTTTGTTTCTCATGTACAGTGTTTTGAGGTATAGCCGGGGCCTTGTTGCCGACATTTCCATTATTACTCTTCTATTGTATTTAGAGGCTCCGTACACAGGATGTGGGCTATGGTTGATGTTAGGAATTGAACTAGAAATGTTGGTACTTAGAAATTATGTTTTTCATTAATTCTATAAACTCGTAATGTTTTGGAAATTATGAATGAAGCTACTAATGGGAATGAAAAGGAAGTTGTTAATAAAATCTTTTTAGTGATTGATTAATGGAGTACATCTCCTCTTTATTCATAGATGAGTTTGGGTAGAAGTAAGTCTAATAGGCTTGCTCGGCCCGGTTCTCTCGGTTAAGTGCCGTTCGCGCTCCCTGAGTTTGGGGCGTGACAAACTTGGTATCAGAGCCTAAGGTTTTAAAGTGACCTAGGATGTCCTGGAGCTGTGTCTAGTAGAGTCCTTCTTATCGGTGTTATGGTTGTGGAAAGAGGGGGCACAAGAAGAACAAATGCCCTAGGTTGGGTACACCTATCCAGTTATGTCCGTCATGCCGGAAGGAACATTTGGCGTCGTGTTGTGAGTATGCTCAACAGCGCGTTAGAGGTGGTATCTTTGGGAAATTCCAAAGGCCCACATAACAATCCGGTGTCGGAATTGTGAATCCCGCATTGGAAGCTTGGAGGAAGGATAAGGGGTATGCTTATGATGTATGCAAAAAGGGTACATATCAGGTCAGTGAGACGAGTCAGTTTAGCGGACCTCATCCCCGTTGTGTAAAGTGTGGGAGATGCCATCCAGGAGTGTGTCACTATGGTACAAAGGTATGCTACAAGTGTGGTATGACGGGCCACTTTCAAAGAGATTGTTATTTGTCTCGCCAGAGCATGGGCAAGGGTATGGCACAACCAGCCAGTTCTGTAGCTACTACATCCACAACGCCTCCCCCAGCTAGAGGCACTATAACGCCTGTAAGGTATGGAACAGTTAGGGCTGGTATTCAAAGCTCGAGAGGGCCCAATAGGTTTTATGCTTTGAGGAAACGTCAAAAGTTTGAGGCTTCTCCAGATGCGGTTACAGGTATATTGACTATCCGATCTCATGATGTGTATGTTCTTATTGATCCCAGTTTCACTTTGTCATATGTCACCTCTTATGTTACTATAGAAGTTGGGATAGAACCGAAACAACTTTATGAGTCGTTCTCTGTATCTACTCTTAGAACGAGGCACAATATTCGTGAAGCCTCTTTATCACAATTCCTTATATTTACAACCTCTTGAGAAATTGAGTTCTATAATGGGTTCCTTGAATTGCGTTATAGCCCTAGGTTAATACTTCCCATTGCTTCCCTAAATTCTCATAAAGGGACAATATCTGATGAATTTCGTATAGAACCTTTTGATTCAAATGGATAACATCTGCTCATTTGTGCCTATACATGCATCACCATAATATTTACCTATGCGGTGTCATATCCAATGGAAAGCAACCTAGTGTTGAGATCCTTCTTGAGTCACTGTTTTCCTCTCCGGTATATGTGACTTCTATGGTTGGAACAATTATTCTACTCCTTTATGAATAGTATCATGAATCCTTTTCGTTGTCTAGTAACATGATAGTATATCTTAGCACCTATCATGTGCGTACATGCCAATTGAAAGAGGCCACTTATCCGCATAAAGTTTCTGAGCAACTTGAGATTTATCACAAATGCGTCACAGGGAGGTCTTGTTGTTTACCTATCTTAGTATGACTTTCATGTCCACCTAAATCATGCTTCAGTGAGTAACTCACCTTGTTCCTAGTATTTTGGTTTCTCGTGAATTGGCCTGATATGGCAACTTGAGAGTTGTTATGTCAAAAACATGTCTAGCTCACGGCAAAGTGTTCATTCTCTCTAACTAATACACGATTTCATCCCAACATTAAGATGTCCTAACTACATGATTCTACTTGTGTGAGATTGAAAGTTAAGCAACCTTATGATGAGAATATTGAATTGAAAGACAAACTCGTCGTATCTCTAGTCCTCTCAAATAGGATCAAATATTGGCAAAGGTTAAGCTGTGGGAATGATAATAATCTCACAAGTGTTCAACTTCTTTTCATCCTCGTAATCTTTTGGCATAGATTCCTTATGCTAGTTACTGTTAAGAGTGTGATGCAACTTTGTGTATCTTGAAACCCATATCATATTCAGGATGCTAGAATATTCTCATTCCGAGTTAAACTGATTTTTCCCTACATACCAAGAGGCGACTGGTGTCACATAAGTGCTATCTCTCTTTGAGGCCTACTATTGCCAAACAAGACACGTATGGAATGAAACAATTGTTGTTGTCCTTTTCCTGGCTCATATTATTTCAAGAATAACTGACGCTAATGTCTTTATCCTCCAGACCATGCCTCCCATATGTCACATGTCTAAAATGACTCATTTATTTAAATCTCCTAATCATGAACACGATCCCTACATTATCTATGCCTACTAGGCAACTTTATGACTCGTTTGTTAAACCGATGGTGTCACCACAACGAATCTCCATGTCAACGCTATTGGTAGTGACCTTCATGTCTCTTAGGATATAACCTCCTGAAATGCCGTGCTCATCACGTTGATGGATTCTTGAATATTTCCAGCGAATCTCAAACCTCGTTGTTCCTGTTTGTAGCAAATCTATCGAGTATCGTAGGTTCAGGCATGTCAAACAAGAAGCATCATCCCATGATCAAATATATGGGATAGGAAATTTTATGGTCATAGTCAAGCTAGCACATCTTAGAGAAATTGTTTGAGGTTTCCAAAGGTTTAGTTTGGGTGTTTGGCGTGGAGATTTAGAGTTGAAGAAAGTGAATGGGTTATTCTCAATATTTTCTGCATAAGGGTGCTATGTGAATTGTTAATAAAGGTAAAGTATGTGAAGTCACATTAGGCCTTATGGAATGTTGAAAGAAAATAGGCTAAACTATGAGTATGATGTTTCCCTATTACTGTTCTCTGTGTACCCGATGTTTCATTTGTCTATGTCTAATAAGGTGAAGATAAGGGATAATGGGATTATGAGGAGCAATTATTTGCTATCCTTGTTAGAAAAGTCCAGAAGTTGAGATTGTCTCCGTTAATGTGTTATGGCGAAGTCTGTAAGTCGAGGAGACCACATGGAGGGGCAAAAGCGTTAAGGAAATAAAATGTTCCCACTTGAGTGTATAGTTAAATGATTGTGATTTGAAAGGTACTTCTATGTGTTATGATTTAAATATGTGCAGCTCATGTCCAGATACCACTCTTGATAGTATAATGCCTGTAATGATGAGATTAGTGACGTTGTTATACATGGTGATGTTTTGTCAAGTTGTGGATGTGTTGTTAGGAATTGTTTTGGTGTCACTCTAATAGGTGAATAGGCCTAAATACAAAGGAAACTCTGGCGAAATTTTCAGAAAGTTAGGAAGTTAGGCAAATCTGGGGCTGATGTTATGTGGTGCAACTGAAACTGTGTTAAGCAAACCTTGATCCTCATTCGAGAACGAATGATCTTAAGTGGGGGAGGATGTAAGGACCCGTAAAAGATTTAAACCAAACACTCGGGGTTTCGTGGTGCCAAGATAGTTCCCTACGTTATATTAGTATAAATTCTTCGCTGCGAGCTTGCGAGCCGCAGTTCAGACTTTTTGGATTGAACGGTACCCTACGGACTGAGAGAAAAATGTTTCGTAGAAGAATGTATTTCCGCGGCCCATTATGCGGCTGCATAATCACTCTGCGAACCGCATAATGGCCGCAGAGTGAAGCAGTAAGTTTGGTCAACCTGAAGTCAGTTTTGCGGTCGATTATGCGACCGCATAATCCCTCTTGAGTTTTTGCGGAGGGAGTTCTACGGTGCATTATGCGACCGCAGAACGAGTATGCGGACCGCATACTAGTCGCACACCTGGGCTGTAAGTTTAGGCCCCTGAGGGCCATTTCTGCGGTCACTTTGCGGACCGCATAACCATTATGCGGTCGCATATGCGACCACAGGCATGTGTCGGGGAACCATTTTTCTTAATTTAAAACCTGACTCCCATTCCGTTAAAACACCTATTTAGTCCATTTTCAAGCTCATTTCTCATATTTCTAGTGTGAGAGAGAGAGGGTTCTAGAGGGAGGGCCTAATTCCCACTAATCAATCTTGAACCATCACTCAAAGCTTGGAAATATTTAAGTAGAGTACCAAATTCTTCATCCAAAAAGGTAAGACTACATCACCCCAGCTCTTAATTTCAAACATAGCTATAATGGGGTATTAATAAGATGGTCCATGGGTGTGAGGTTTGTCTATCTTGCATGCATGTGATAAAGAGTGTGGGAAAAATAAGTAGTGAACTAGAACCATGAACGTTTTACTAATTTTGGGTTAAATTTGTATATTGCTAAAATAGATTGAGGTTGCTAAGGGTTTCGGAAAATTGTAGAGTCTAAAGAAGCGCAATTGAGGTATGTTGGATAAACTTTCTCTCTTGGAATTGAATTTCATAATGTTTCTATAAGTTTCAAAGTATGGGTTACGTAGTAAAAGGTTATGGCTTTGAGTCGTGTTTTAATGAAAGATAGAATTGTCTAAAAGTTTTTGTACTAAATTCATGCCCATTAGTGGCTACTTTAACTAATGCTTTGATTTATAACTTTATCCAGTGTGATTCGAGTTTTATATACTCATGTGTTGAAATTGTACATTGTCATTTCTGGGGGAGAGTATTGCAAGAGTAAATGGTGTATTGACTGTTTAAGATTTTTCATGTGTGTTTCTATTGTTGGTTGGTATACTTCATTCTTTGGGAAGAAACCATTTGTGTTTGAAGTTTCCATTTCAAATGGATTTGAAGTATATGATTTTTAAAATATCCTATATGCTGATACTTGATGATGATCTTTGAAATTGAAAGAGGTGATAGTGTGGAATATGAAATACGGCCATTGTGCCAGGAATAAAGAATCTTGTGAATGGCCTAATGAGCCAAGGAAATATTGTCGTTATGAATGACTGGAAATACTAATGCGAATTCATACAATGTGAAAGATGTTGAGGTGAGTACAATTGTATTTATGATGTTTCTGTTTGTAAATCAAATCAAAACTATTTTTGGGAGCATCATTAGCAATACCGAGGAAGGGTGGGTCATAAGGCCCACACCTGAAACTACACGTGCCGGTGTAGGGGTGGATTGTGATATTATTCCCCTTAATTGGGATGCAACTGGAACCTTTGTGGATTGGAAAAGTCAACCCGCACGGCAGAAGGCGGCCTAGCTGATTTGGTGGAGATCAGACGCCATATTGCGCATATGGTGGTACTACTCTTGGTAACAACTTTCTTTCGCATCACATGTCAAACCACATTGTTCGTGTGGAGATGGCCTAGCCGATCGGGCGTGATCGGACTCCGTGCTAACAAAGACGGTGGTATATCGGTGCTAATGATCTCCCAACCAAAATTATATATGAAGTTTATATTTTGAAAATTATTATGTTTTAACTGGACATTTGGATATTGTTAATTGTGACTTGTTGTTCCTATGTATTGCCTTTTCTTACATGGGCATTCTATTTTGAAAGAGGATTTTTAGCCATACATACTAGTGCTATTCGACAGTACTAACGTCCTTTTTGCCGGGGACGCTGCATCTTTAATGGATGCAGGTGGTTCTTCAGTAGGCGGCATTGATCAGTGATAGTAGTACACTCTTTTCTGCTGATTTGGTGAACCCCACTTCATTTTGGGGTCATGTATCTTTTGTTTCTCATGCACAGTGTTTTGAGGTATAGCCGGGGTCTTGTTGCCAGCATTTCCGTTATTACTCTTCTATTGTATGTAGAGGCTCCGTAGACAGGTTGTGGGTTATGGTTGATGTTGGGAATTGAACTAGAAATGTTGGTACTTGGAAATTATGTTTTTCATTAATTCTATAAACTCGTAATGTTTTGGAAATTATGAATGAAGCTACTAATGGGAATGAAAAGGAAGTTGTTAATAATCTTTTCAGTGATTGATTAATGGAGTATATTTCCTCTTTATTCATGGATGAGTTTGGGTAGAAGTACGTCTAATAGGATTGCTCGGGCGGGTTCTCTCGGTTGAGCGCCGGTCGCGCTCCCTGAGTTTGGGGCGTGACACATTTAACTTAATCAACATCAAGATAAGCTTAAGAAAATGCAAGAACACAGTATAATTACATCCTACGGTGGATTCAAGTTGAAATCCATGTTATATTTAGCTTACAACAGCCCAACACAACCCAATCAGTTGATTCTCAAAACGATGACCATAGTAGTGTCAAAACCCCCAAAAATGTTACAGAGAATGACTAATTCACCATTTCACCATTATGTGGTGTTTCCCCACACAATTTCTCCTCCAAAACTCCATTAAACAATACCAAAATAGACACCCCAAAAATAACACAAAACAGCCCACAAAACAGTTCACTGCAAGTCGAATAACTCGAACCCATGATTTTTTATCACCGTCCCGTGAGTTCTAACTATTAGAAATTGCATTTATCAACCTTCCTTGATATTTAAAATCTTAAATACTGAAATTAGTAATTTTCTTAACTATTTAATACCTTCCAAAACTCAAACTACAAAGAAAAGGAGAGGTGATATAGCGATACTTACGTCGTAGGGATCGTTCTAATGTTATCGCTTCTTGATTTCTTACCCAGGATGTTAATCTTCATTGAAACCCTTGTAGAGAGCTTAAGGGTAAGTTTATGGGTCTTATTTGGTCGTGGTCTCAGGAAAAATGATTAAAGAGATGACATAACGGATATAAATATCCATTTTGTTGAAAAGTCAAAAAGGTGCTACTTGGCACCCTAGCATTGGTCCTTCTTTCAATGCTTATATCTTTTTATCCGTATGTCGTATGAATGAACAGTTAAAAGCATTGGAAACAAAATTCCAAGATCTTCAATTTGGTATATAATATGTCCCAAAAAGACCCCATATAACACACAAAAGGTATTGCTCAAAAAACATTAGTGACCCACCTACTTGTCACCTATGCAGTCTGCGCAGTCTCGCAAAACTGCAAATATCTCTCTACTCTAATGTCGTATCGACAAACATATTAATGCATTAGAAACTACACTCATAGATAATCAATTTCATATATGTAGAATCCTGTAATTCCAAGTACAATAGTAGAAAAGCTCTGCTACATTTGACATAATATTCAGCACATTATGAATGTAACTTGTGATGACCTTTGCCAACTTTTGTTCCAAAACTCGCTTGACTTCAAAATATAACACAAGACTATAATACAACTAAAATGACGGCCTAATCTCATCCCATACTTTGGTACCTCTAACCCTCTATTGTTGATTCACCTTAATATTGATCTATAATCTACCACTAATAACTTGAAACCTCTTACGTTATACCTTGTCACTAGGGCTCACGTCTCGTCGCGGAACATTTGAAGTGATTTTCCTGCTCCACCTATGGACAATACTATACTTCAGTAACCATATGTCAAAGCATCCCAGCGTGATTCATCATATGGGTTCTAATCTAGTGCAATTTATGAAAAACCTTTTTCTCAAAATCAATACTCAATCAAAGGCCTAAACATCATCCTCTTATCCATCACAATTACACCCTTATTCTACTACCAGGGCAGCATTTCATCTCTCCTAATTGGTCCTAGTCTTAGACTTCTCCGAGTCAATTCAAGTTATACTGAGCTTTCTAAAATTTATGGAAACTATCAGCTCTCTTATTTTGATGGGCTTAATCCCGAGGCGTTACCTATTCTTGTCACCTTCACACTCATCTTTACTTATCCTTACTCTTATATACCTAAACCCTTGTCGCTCTACGATACTTTAGCTTGCGACCTACACATATCTATTCATAATACTCGCAACCTTCCTTTAACTTGGTAGCACTATAGATTTCCTTTCGTGCCCTCTCAGTTGCCTTTAAACATAAGCAATTACTTTTCCTGGTCGTTCTGCCACTTGTTGTATGAATACATGGCTTAGTTCATTGCCCACGAATATCATAATTTCCTGTAACTCATATGATCTCAAATATCACCTTTTTGATTTTTTTTTCTTCCCATTCATTAGCCACGATAGGCGCCACTTTCTTATTGAGTAAATGCAATGCTATAGTGAGACTGTTGTTACAAGACCATTTCTTCTTTATGTCATTATGCTTAAGTTGAAGCCTTATTCCTTATTTCCTCAGCTAGTTATTCTTTGTAGTACTTAGGGGAGACACTTTGACTCTTGTAAAGCTGCGAGCTTATTACATCGTATACCCGAAAGAATTTTTGATGTTCTTACTCGCCTATAATTATCCTTAGTTACTTAGCTCTGCGCCCTTGTGCTTGTAGGGTTGCTTCTGAACTGAAATTTTGACTGTATTCTTAGTGGCACCGTTTTTTATTTTCATAACACTTATACAGTACCTTTAACAACCCCAACTCCTATCTGAATATTTCTCAAGGATCATGATGTCATCATATTTTCAAGTCTGAATTCCCTATGTTGTTTTCACTATATTTATCTTGCACAATCTTTTGATTTGTCTGTATCCTCTTGTCTAGCCATAACTAGATTCTTCGTGAATCAACTACTCGTTGGTTTGTTCTCATATCTATATTCTGCGTAATCTCCCTTTGGATATGTCCTTTGTTTGAACTTACCTCTCGCATTAGCTCCTTATGTATCAAGTGTTTATTCGCACTTATTTATCAATAACATCCTGGGCGGGCACCCTTACTTTCCCTCCCCGGTGTCATTTTTGCATAATGTTCTGGAGTCGTAACATATCCGTGGGATCTGAATAAATGCATTCTCTTTCCTTTCGCCTTATCATCTTTGGCGTCTTTTCACATCTTCACTGATATTTGACTCATCTTGCGGTAACCCTTCTGTACCAAGGATATCTAAGTTGTTTTACGCACGAGGGTGACACCTAGTGTAACTGGCACACTTAGTCCCTTAAGCTTAATTCTGCTCACAGTGCTTGCTTTAGGGAAGCGTCTTCCTGAATGACCTTTAAAGGTTATTCTTCTGTTGTCCATTCTATTATCGATGGAACACGATCTATGAAATTCTCACGATGTTGACTATTATCAAATCCTTCAGTCCCAAATTCATGTTCCATTTATCTTATTCACTAGCCCATACTAATTTCTATTACTCCGAGGGTCTAACTTTTCCTTTTGGTAATCACGTACGAGTCACCAACTCATTTCTCTAAATGGGGACATGAATTTATGGCTTATACTCTTTTATTATCTCAAGGCTCGTCACCTCTTGTCTTTTCCTTCACTTGACTATAGAATCTGTAATCCTGTCATATTTTGATTTGCCGTTATTATCCATTTGTCACATCTTACTCATAATGCTTCATTTACTCTATTCCTATTCTCCCGCTAATATTTCTGTCTATCACTTTATTCTGAAAACCTCAACAAAACATTCTTTCACTTATAGCTCCCCTTGCTTCATATCACGGGCTCTTCGGGACACCTAACAATCTCTTTTTTTTTCTAGAGATGAGAGTCATACTACGGTAAATATTTATCCCTTCTAGGATTCCACTGCCTATCTTCTGAAATTTCCGAATATTATAGTGTTCATATCTGACTATACTACTCTAGAGTGCACCATCTGGGTGTCTCACACGGAGAAAGATTACCACGTTTGCAATATCCTTCAGAAATATGAGCTAATGATAAGAATCCATCCTTAATTTTGGGTTACTCTAACCCCAGCTTGATCCTGATGTCACATCCTTCTCTTAAATTATATTTGTTAGCCCCCGTAGGGCATAACTGAGATGGGTGTTGTCAAGTGTATATACTTTGTTACTATAGAAAGTAACTCAGAATGCTTATATTTCTCTTCCTGAATTGTAAATATTGATAATCTTCACTAACTGGGTACCTCATATCCTTCTTCACGTTGCTTCTTTTACTTGTTGAAACTTGTATCTACCTTTTGATTCTCTCGTTGCTTTTTACCATAGGCGTGGATAGATATTCATGCCTTAGTGCTCCTTATCAAGAAGCTTACACGTCATAATACACACATGATCTGCTGAAGACCTTACATTTACTCATCATAAGCATGATGAAAAATCGAGTTCCTCTGACTCAATTCTTCCACAACCATATTCAATCTCTTACCAACTGTCTTTCTGGATGTAGGTATCGTTGTATTCCGAATAAAATAGAATTTAAGAGTTTGAATTCTTACAACTGAGCTCTACCACACAATCTAGAGTAATAAGAAAGAGTGACAATCCTAAATGCCTTATAGCCTCCTGCTTATAAGTGTGGTGCCCAACACACCCATAAACAAGACTCTACTAGACACGGCTTGTAGACTCCCTAAGACAGAACTACTCTGATACCACTTTTGTCACGACCCAAACCGATGGGCCGCGACAGGCACCCAGTGCCTTACCTAACCGAGCACCAACATAACATATCTTTCTTATCATACCATCATGGGTAAATGGGCCAGAATGGCCGTCATGATATAACCAGAATAAAATATAAGGGAATACTCAACATAGGACGACCAAACATGGAATACAAACTTATACATGTGACATACGGGCCTATAAGGCCGACATGTTTATTTGTACACTCAAAACATAGGCCGACAAGGCCATACAAGTATCCATATACATGAGATTTGTCTACAAGCCTCTAAGAGTGCATAAACGTCATAAAGGTCGGGATAGGGCCCCGCCATACCAATCAATACATGTCCAAATCATACTAACAAAATAAGCAACTCTAGAGCAATTGGAGTGCACCAACACCTTCCGCTGAGCTGATAGCCTACTAGGAGGACTCTCAACCTATCTATTGGGACCTGCGGGCATGAAACGCAGTGTCCCCAAGCAAAAGGGACGTCAGTACAAATAAAGTACCGAGTATGTAAGGCATGAAAGCAGTATATAAAAGACATGAAAGAAATATGAAGTAAAGAACTCAACCTGTAAGTCTGAATAGCTCTGTGAATCATGAAACATTTAGAATGTGATGCATTTGCATATAAATCTCACATCATGCATAGGTATGTATGTGTGTAACATCATTAAGCCTTTGAGGGCATCCCATCATATCATCTCGGCCTCTCTGGGCGAAATCATCATCGTAGACCAGCTGATCAGGTGGTGGTGCGTATATAATGCCATAATCTTTACACATATCCTATATACATATAATATACGCGTATATAACGCCATCTGGTCATGGGTCAATGTACATGTATAAATGAATGCAATGCCTAAGAAGTAAGTAAATAATATCTCTTGGGATGTCATAAGATCAATATGCCTTCGGTTAATATCATGAAATAAAATTTATCAACTTATCTATTTTCTGAGACCCATGAACATACGATATAATAATAGGACACATGGGTAATTAAGAACATAGGCACCCCTAGTACTTCTAAGAATAGAGTCATTTGTGAAAGTTCTGTGTTTGCTAGTTTCGTTTGTCTCATATGGATCATGCCAAAAGAAAAGAAGGGATAGCATTAACATACCTTAACTCCATTGAGTCCTTAATACCTTCCAATCAATTCTTCAAACAACTCAACTCAATCTACCATAGCATAAAGAAATTCAAAATCAGTGTTGAGTAAAGGCTAAGTCCGCAACTTAAACTAGTAGCTTGCTTATGTAAATTTGGGAAGCATCTCCCCTGTAACACTATACTACTACAATACCATATACCAACAATAATATCCATAGAAATCCATCAATACATAATTATCTATAACAAGACACCTTATAAGAATAACAAGTCACAACCACTTCACGACGAGCGGCAAGCTCCGATTGAAACTTGTATACCCCATATCACCCCTTATAAACTCCTTAATTTAACTTAACAGTATAATTAACATGATAATGAAGTCAATCATCAATGATTCCATTCTTATACCATATATTTATAACAAAGAAAACAATCCACAACTCCAACTATCCTCAATTAGCAACTTTACTCACTAGTTCATGTCTAGCCCATCCATTTAACTTAATAAACATCAAGATAACCTTAAGAACATGCAATAATACAATATAATTACCTACTATGGTAGATTCAAGTCGAAATCCATGTTATATTTAGCTTACAACAGCCTAACACACCACAATCACTTCATACCCAAAATGACAACTATAGTAGTATCAAACACCCCGAAATTGTTACAAAGAATGACTAATCAACCATTTCACCATTATGTGGCATTTCTATACACAATTTATCCTCCAAAACTCCATCAAACTGTAGAAAAATAGACAGCCCAAAAACAACACGAAACAACCTACAAAACAGTCCACTACAAGTCGAATAACTCGAACTCACGGCTTCCGATCACCGTCCTGTGAGTTCTAACTATTAGGAAACGAATTTATAAACCTTCCTTGATTTTTAAAATCTTAAATACATAAAGTATTAATTTTATTAACTATTAAATACCTTCCAAAACTCAAACTACAAAGAAAGAGAGAGGCGATATAGCGTTACTTACGTCGTAGGGATCGTTCTAATGTTATCGCTTCTTGATTTCGTACTAGGGATGTTAATCTTCTTTGAAACCATTGTAGAGAGCTTAAGGGTAAGTTTATGGTTATTATTTGGTCGTGGTATCTGGAAAAATGAAGAAAGAGATGGCATAAGGAATATAAATATCCATTTTGTTGAAAAGCCAAAAAGGTGCTACTTGGCACCCTAGCATTGGTCCTTCTTCCAACGCTTATATCTTTTTATCCGTATGTTGTATGAATGAACGTTAAAATCATTGAAAACTAAATTCTAAGACCTTAAATTTGGTATATAATATGTCCCAAAAATACCTCATATAACACACGAAAGGTATTGCTAAAAAATCTTTAGTGACCTACATACTTGTCCCATATGTAGTCTCGCGAAACGGAAAATATCTATCTACTCTGATGTTGTATCGATGAACAGTTTAATGCGTTAGAAACTACACTCGATATGTGGGGAATAATGTAATTCCAAGTATATTAGTAGAAAAGCTCTGCTATAGTTGACATAATATTCAGCACATTATGAATATAACTTGTGATGACCTTTGCCAACTTTTATTCCAAAACTTGCTTGACTTTAAAATATAACACACGACTATCATACAACTAAAATATCTAATAAAATAACCTCCTTATCATGTTAAGAACCCTAGTATCACCCCAAAAGTACATGTTATAACATTTCCAACTTGTCGACATTCGACGAAACTTATTTTCTTCAATTTGCTTAGCTCTTAAGCCTTTTAACCCTCTTGGTAGTTGTTATCAATGATCTTAAATACTTGTAACCTCCAAGGTAATAATTTTAACTCACTTCATATACCTTCAAATACGATCTCATTTATGAGCTTACATCAATTGACTTATGATGTACTCTCACGTACGAAAATATGGGGGGTGTAAAATCACTTCCCCCTTTGGAACATTTGTCCTCGAATGTTGACTGGTGCGCCTATCAGTCTCATAACCTATAGATTTAATGAATACTTTAATACTGCCCTTTCCATCTAGGCAACTGTTCTGTGAATAAATTCAAAGGCCAGGGCATTCCCCCTTTAGCCCTCTTTCTCACACCATGACTTGTGGTCGGAATCCTTTCAATCTCGTAACTGTTACTACCTTCTATTATGTAGCATGTACGACACTCACCTTTTAAGTGCCTAAGCGAATCTTCTCTCCTTTTTCCTCCATACTATACCATAACTCTTACTTCGGTTTATTGTTACCGAGGTCTGCTACCCAACTCAAGGTTACTCTCTCGCTGCTTATCGTATATGTATAAATCAAAGTCCTTTAATACTTCCTAATTATCGTTCATCTTAATAATGACGACCTAATCTCATCCCATACTTTGGAACCTCTACCCTTTTATTGTCGATTCACCTTAATATTGATCTATAATCTACCACTGATAACTTGAAACCTCTTACGTAATACCTTGTCACTAGGGCTCACGTCTCGTCGCGGAACATTTGAAGTGATTTTCCTGCTCCACCTGGGGACAATACTATACTTCAATAACCATATTTCAAAGCATCCCACCGTGATTCATCATATTGGTTCTAATCCAGTGAAATTCATGAAGTCCTTTTTTCTCAAAATCATTACTCAATCAAAGGTCCTAAATGTTATCCTCTTATCTATCACAATTATACCCTTATTCTACTACCAGGGCAGCATTTCATCTCTCCTAATTGCTCATAGTCTTAGACTCCTCCGAGTCAATTCAAGCTATACTGAGCTTTCTAAAATTTATGGAAACTATCAGCTCTCTTATTTTGATGGGCTTAATCTCGAGGCCTTACCTATTCTTGTCACCTTCTCACTCATATTTACTTATCCGTACTATTATCTACCTAAACCCTTGTCACTTTAAGACACTTTAGCTTGCGACCTACACATATCTATTCATACTACTCGCAACCTTCCTTTAACTTGCTAGCACCATAAATTTCCTTTCATGCCTTCTCAGTTGGCTTTAAACATAAGCAATTACTTTTCATGGTCGTTCTGCCACTTGTTGCATGAATACATGGCTTATCTCATTGCCCACGAATACCAGAATTTCCTATAACTCATATGATCTCAAATATCACCTTTTGATTTTTTCCTTCTTCCCGTTCATTAGCCACGATAGGTACCACTTTCTTATGGAGTATATACAATGTTGTAGTGAGACTATTATTACAAGACCATTTCATCTTTATGTCATTATGCTTAAGTTGAAGCCTTCTTTCTTATTTCCTCAGCTAGTCATTCTTTGTAGTACTTAGGGGAGACCCTTTGACTCATGTAAAGTTGCGAGCGTATTACATCGTATATCCGAAAGAATTTTTGATGTTCTTATTCTCCTATAATTATCCTTAGTTACTTACCTTTGTGCCCTTGTGCTTGTAGGTTTGCTTCTGAGCTGAAATTTTTGACTGTCTTCTCAGTGGCATCGTCTTTTATTTTTGTAACACTTATACGATACCTTTAACAACCCCAACTATTAGGAAATAAATTTATCAACCTTCCTTGATATTTAAAATCTTAAATACAGAAAGTATTCATTTTCTTAACTATTAATTACCTTCCAAAATTCAAACTACAAAGAAAAAGAGAGGCGATATAGCGATACTTACGTCGTAGGGATTGTTCTCATGTTACCGCTTCTTGATTTCATACCCGGGATGTTAATCTTCTTTGAAACCCTTGTAGAGAGCTTAAGGGTAAGTTTATAGGTCATATTTGGTCGTGGTCTCTGGAAAAATTAAAAAAGAGACGACATAAGGGATATAAATATCCATTTTGTTGAAAAGTCAAAAAGGTGCTACTTGGCACCCTAGCATTGGTCCTTCTTCCAATGCTTATATCTTTTTATCCGTATGTCGTATGAATGAACATTAAAAGCATTGAAAAATAAATTGCAAAACCTTCAATTTGGAATATAATATGTCCCAAAAAGACCTCATATAACACAAGAAAGGTATTGCTCAAAAAGCGTTAGTGACCCGCCTACTTGTCACCTATGCAGTCTGGGCAGTCTCGCGAAACTGCAAATATCTCTCTACTACAATGTCGTATCAACAAACAGTATAATGCATTAGAAACTACACTCGATATGTGGAGAATCCTGTAATTCCAAGTATATTAGGAGAAAAGCTCTCCTACATTTGACATAATATTCAGCATATTATCAATGTAACTTGTGATGACCTTTGCTAACTTTTGTTCTAAAACTCGCTTGACTTCAAAATATAACACACGACTATCATACGACTAAATCAACTCATAACATAACCTCCTTATCACGCTAAGAACCCTAGTATCACCCCAAAAGTACATGTTATTCAATTTCCTTAGCTCCTAAGCCTTTCAACCCTTTTGGTAGTTGTTATCAATGATATTAAAGATTTGTAACCTCCAAGGTAACATGATTAACTTATTTTTATGTACTTTCAAAGACGATCTCATTTTTGAGCTTACATCAATTGACTTATGATTTACTCTAACGTACGAAAATATGAGGTGTAATAGTTAGGGGTCTCGAAGGGTTTCTATGGCGGCCACAAAGGTGACTGGTGGCTGAGTGAGGAGGCACAAGAGAAAGTGGAAGCCAAGAAAGTGGTGTACTTGAAGCTTATAGAAAGCATGGACGAGGAGGCGAAGAGGATAAACATGGAGGGGTATATGAGGGCTAAGAAGGAGGCGAAGTTAGCGGTTATTACGGCTAAGACTACGACGTTTGGGCTTTTATATGAAGAGCTTGGGCCAAAGGCGGGGAGAATAAGCTATACATGCTAGCCAAGGTGAGAGAGAGGAAGGCCCGTGATCTGGATCAAGTTAAGTGTATCAAAGATGCGGATGGTAGAGTTTTGATGGAAGAGGCTCAGATTAGACAAAGATGGCAGACATATTTCCATAAACTCTTGAACGAAAAGGGTGATAAGGACATTGTGCTGGGCGACATGGAGAACGCTGAGATGCTCCGAGATTTTGGGTATTGTAGGCGCATAAGAGTAGAGGAGGTCGAGGGGGCTATGCGTAAGATACATTGAGGTAGAGCTACCGGGCCAGATGGAATCCCTGTGGAATTTTGGAAGAATGCGGGTGGGAAGGTTTGGAGTGGCTCACTAAGTTGTTCAACGCCATTCTTAGGACGAAGATGATGCCTGATGAAAGGAGGTGGAGTACGATGATACCGTTGTATAAAAACAAGGGAGATATCCAAAGTTACAATAATCATAGGGTGTTAAGCTGCTTATCCATACGATGAAAGTTTGGGAGAGGGTGGTTGAAGTAAGGGTGAGGACCAGTATATCCATTTTTGAGAACCAGTTCGGTTTCATGCTGGGGCGTTCGACTATGAAAGCCATTCACCCTGTGTGGAGATTGGTGGAGTGGTATAGAGATATGAAGAAGGACTTGTACATGGTTGCCATTGACCTAGAGAAAGCATATGAAAGAGTCCCGAGGGAGGTTCTCTGGCGATGCTTGGAGGCTAAAGGTGTTACACCCCATGTTTTCGTATGTGGAAGTACGCCATAAGTAAATTGATATAAGCTCGGAAATGAGATGTTACATTTCGCATTTTTGTAGGTTAAGGTTTCGTCGTTAGTTAATCGACGTAGACTCAGGGATGAGATTATCTTGAGGTTATAAGCGTTTATGATATTTATAACAGGCGATAAGTAAGTGCTGTGAAGGTTAAAGGGTAAACGAATCAAAGAAAATGAGTTTCGTTGAAGGTTGTCGATTTGGGATAAAATACGGTCCGAGCTATAATACCCGGTATTTATGGACTAGTGCCATACAAGGAACCCCATGACCATGATAGTAGGGTACATAAAGGGTGTTAAAAGTGAGTAGTATTTTAAGTAATTTGAGATAATTCTTAATTATGTGGATCATTAGTTAATTATTGATTAATGGGGGAATTAACAAGTTAATTAAGAATTAGTGGGTGTTAATTAAGGCTTTGGATAAGCCTTAACGTGGCAGCCAACTTATGACTTTTAAAGTCCATGTTATAAGGTGGCAAATGAAGAAAGATTGGTGGCTTAGTCATCCTAGTGGGGCCCACACCTAAAGGATTGAGATAACCTTTCTAATATACCCAAAATAAATTGCTCTCATATACTAAATTGAGAAGGAAAGCTTCAGCAAGGATAATGAATTGCAATAGCAACGTAGTTGTTTCAAAACATTTCATACGAAGACCATTTAATACTATATAGCATGAGATTTTGTAATTTTAAAGAGTACAGTGCAATCTTTCTCAAGAATATCATACGGCTTTTCTCCTACTTCGATCCGCCGTTACGTATTTTATCACAAAAGATGTGTGTTAGAGAGATTGTCAAGAGAATCGGTTCAGGTATATTAAGGCTATCCCTTCTTTCTTTTTGGCATGATCCATACGATACAAACGAAACGAGCAAATGCACAACTTTCATAAATGACTCTATTAATAGATAGTAATAGAGATGCCTATGTTCTTGATTCCCCATATGTCTTATTATTCTATCGTCTGTTCATGGATCTTAGAAAATACGTAAGTTGATAAACTTTACTTCATGATATTAATCAAAGACATAATGGTCTTATGACATTCCGAAAGATTTTATATACGTACTTCTCATGCATTGCATTTATTTATAC
Organism: Nicotiana otophora; assembly: GCA_000715115.1. Taxonomy (NCBI): domain Eukaryota; kingdom Viridiplantae; phylum Streptophyta; class Magnoliopsida; order Solanales; family Solanaceae; genus Nicotiana; species Nicotiana otophora. The sequence goes on along the minus strand of AWOL01S0028696.1, from coordinate 71,396 downwards.
AAGTACATTAACCCATGACCAGATGGCATATACATATATATATATATATATATATATATATATATATGGGGGATATGGAAAAAGGTTACGGCGTTATATACGCACCATCACCTGATCAGCTGGTATACGTTGGTGATTTTGCCCATATTGGCCGAGATAATATGATGGGATGCCCTCAGAGGCTTGATGATATTATGAACGCATATATATACCTATGCATGTATGACATTTATACGCATATGCATGACATTATAATATTAAATGATTCACAGAGCTATTCAGACATACATGTTGAATCTTTTACCCCATGTTTCTCTCATGTCTATTATTTACTGATTTTCATTCCTTACATACTCGGTACATTATTTCTAATGTCCCTTTTGCTTGGGGATTCTGCATTTCATGCCCGGATGTCCCGATAGATAGGTCGAGAGTCCTCCAAGTAGGCTATCAGCTCAGCGGAAGATGTTGGTGCGCTCCATTTGCTCCGGAGTTGCTTATTTGGTCAATATAATTAGGACATATATTGATTGGTATGGCGGGGCCCTGTCCTGACCCTTATGATATGTATGTACTCTTAGAGGCTTGTAAACAGATGTCAAGTATATAGATACTTGTATGGCCTTGTCGGCCTATGTTTTAAGTATATAAAGGATCAGGTTGGCCTTATAGGCTCGTATGTCACAGGTATGAGTTTCTATATCAAGTTGGGTCGTTCTATGTCAGGTATTCCCTCATGTTTACTCTAGTTATATCATGACGCTCCTTATAGCCCACTAACACATGATAATGTAATAAGAAAGATACGTTACGTTGGTGCTCGATTGAGTAAGGTACCGGGTGCCCGTCGTGGTCCATCGGTTTGGGTCGTGACAAAAGTGGTATCAGAGCAGTTCTGTCTTAGGGAGTCTATAGGTCGTGACAAGTAGAGGCTTGTTTATGGGTGTGTTGTGCACCACACTTATAAGCAGGAGGCTACAAGGCATTTAGGACTGTCACTCTTTCTTCTTACTCTAGATCGTGTGGTAGAGCTCAGTTGTAAGAACTCAATTTCCTAAACTCTATCTTATTCATAATACGACGATTCTTATATCCAGAAAGACAGTTGATAAGAAATTGAATTTAGTTGTGGAAGAATTGAGTCAGAGGAACTCTATTTCGTCATTCTTATGATGGTTAAATGTGAGGACTTCAGCAGAACATGTGTGTACTAAGACAGTAAACTTCTTGATAAGGAGCCTTAAGGCAAGAATATCTACCCATATGGTAAAAATCAATGATAGATTTAGAAGGTAGAAACAAGTAAAAGAAGTAAAGGAAGCAAGGTGAAGAAGGGTACGAGGCGCCCGGTTAATGAAGATTATCAGTATTTACAATTCAGGCAGAGAAATATAATCATTTTGAGTTACCTTTAACAATAACAGATGTATGTACAATCGGCCACACCCATCTCAGTTATGCCCTATGGGAGCTAATAGATATGGTTTAAGAGAAGGACGGAATATCAGGATCCGGCTAGGGTTAGAGAAACCCAAAATGGTGAATGGATTGTTTGAGTTAGTTGACATTTTCGAAAGATATTACAAATGTGCTAATACATCTCCTTGTGAGACACCCAGATGGTGCACTCTAGAATAGTACAGCTAGATATAATACTAAAATGCTCAGAATTTTGTTTTTACAAAGATAAGCACTAGAAGTCTGGAAGGGATAAATATTACCTTAGTGTGCCTCCCGTCCCTAGTAGAGAAAGAATGTTAGGCAACCCGAAGAGCCAGTAGATGGAGCAAGGGGAGCTAAAAGCAAAAGAATGTCTTGTTCGAGTTTTCAGAATAAAGTGATGGACATAAATGTTAGCAAAAAATAACAACAACAACAACAACAACAACAACCCAGTATAATTCCACTAGTGGGGTCTGGGGAGGGTAGTGTGTACGCAGACCTTACCCCTACCCTGGGGTAGAGAGGCTGTTTCCAAATGACCCTCGGCATCCTTCCCTCCAAGAACTCCCCACCTTGCTCTTGGGGTGACTCGAACTCACAACCTCTTGGTTGGAAGTGGAGGGTGCTTACCATCAGAGCAACCCACCTTCTCTTCTTAGCAAAAAATAAGAAGAGAGATAATAAAGCATTATGAGTAAGATGTAATACATGGATGACAACGGTAGATAAAAAATATGACAGTATTACAGAGTCTATAGTTAAGTGAAGGAAAAGACGAGAGGCGACATGCCTTGTGACAACAAAAGAGTATAGGCCATAAAGTCATATCCTCATTTCGAGAAATAAGTCCGTGACTCCAACGCGACTACCGAAAGGAAAAGTTAGACCCCAGAATAATAGAAATCAGTATGGGTTGGTGAACAAGATAAACTAAACATGAATTAGGGACTGAGTGATTTGATAATGGTCGACATCATGAGAATTTCAGATTTTATTCTGGCGATAATACAATGGACAACAGAAGAAGATTCATGATAAATTCAGAGAACGGTCATTCAGGAGGACACTTCCCTAAAGCAAGCAATATAAGCAAAGTTAAGCTTAAGGGACTATATATGCCGGTTATACTAAGTGTCACCCTTTCGAGTAAGGAAATTTGTTATCCTTGGTATAGAAGGATTATCGCGAGGCGAGCAAGGGTCATCGATGATGTGCAAAGACGCTAATGATGAAGAGGTAAAACATTTACACGCAGATCATCGTAATGTTAGTACTCCCTTAAAGGGCAGAATATGGAGTGATGTGGCATTAAGTTAGAATTAAGTGTTCTAGTAATTATGAAATGGTAAAGGAAGAATGCGATAAAAATGAAAAAGGAATAAGATTGCACTTATTCAAAGCCTACAGATATGCTACGATTCCAGAACATTATGCAAACACGATGTCAAGGAGAGGAAGTAAGGGTTCCTACCTGAGATGTTATTAATAGATAAGGAGCCAGTGCGAGAGGAAAGTTAAGACAAAGGAAATAACCCAAGAAAGAGTATGCAGAATATTGATATGAGAATGGGCTAACGAGTAGTTAGTAGTTGATTCAGGAAAAGCCTAGTTATGGCTAGACAAAAGGATACATACAAATCAACAAATCATACAAGATAAACATAGTAAAACCTAATATAGTGAATTCAGCCTCGTAGTTATGACATCGTGATCCTTGAGAAATATTCAGATAGGAGTTGGGGTAGTAAAAGGAACCGTATGAGTGTTACGGAAATAAAAGAGAGTGCCACTGGGAAGATAATTAAAATATCAGTTCAGAAATAACCCTACAAGCACAAGGGCATGGAGGTAAGTAACTACAGATAATTATAGGTGAGGAAGAACATCAAAAATTCTGTCGAGTATATGATGTAATAAGCTCACAGCTTTACAAGAGTCAGAGCGTCCTCTCTAAGTACTACAATGAAAGACTAGCTGAGGAGATAAGGAAGAAGGCTTCAACCTAAGCATAGTAACTTGAAGAAGAAATGGTCATGTAAAAACAGTCTCACTACAAAAGTGTATGCACTCCAAAGGAAAGTGGCACATACCGTGGCTAATGAATGGGAAGTAAAAATCAAAAGTAATATTCGAGACCATATGAGCTGCACAAAAATTCGGACATGCGTGGGAACTAAGATAAGCTATGTATTCATGCAACAAGGGGGCAGAAAGACCAGGAAAAGTAATAGCCTACGTTTAAAGAAAGCTGAGAAGGAACGAAAGGAATTATTCAATCAATGATCCAGAGCTAGTTACGTTATGAATGCACTTAAGATTTTGGAGCATTATCCATGCGGCATATATATTGACAATCATACAGCCATAGAAGACTCCGGTATAAGTTAAAATAAAGAATTGAGCCCAGGTCATAGACAAAGGATTAAATTGTTAGAAGATTGTATCATAGATATTCCATAGCACCCATGAAAGGCTAAAGTAATAACTAATACCAGGAGTCGCAGATCAGAAGATAGCTTAAGCCTACATAAAGACTGATCAGGAGGAAGAGGAAACTAAAGAGTTACATCAACCAAGTAAATCAGGAATCTGATTATTGGACCCAGAAAATTATAGAAATCGTGATTGAGAATATTGCAGGATCACTCTTAATATCAGAGGTACAAGAAAGATAGTACAATATCCATATTCTATAACGTCTCTACGATAAAGCCAGTTAGAAGAGTACCAGCCTCATAAGAAGTCAGTATAAAGCTCCCACCGGATTGTGTATACAACAGAGGTGCAAGTATTATAATAAAGTTTCAAGTTGTGGATATAAATTATACATGTATGGAAGGGAGGTCATGAAAGAGATAGAAGATGTGATGCGAGATTCTAAGGTAAGTAAGGTAAAGGTGAACAACGTACGAGATACTCAAGTGCAGAAGGTTGTGAATAGTCCATACTTCGGATAAAAAGCTAGATGCGCAGGGATTCAGTATCCAGGAATGATAGCAGTGTCGTTAGTGGCATATCTTCCAGCCTATGGTTTCTAGGTATCGAGAGGTCTAGCTAAAAGAGTAAAGAAGAGTTTGAGACGATGTGATGTCTCGCTTGATGTTCCAGAATAACATAAGGAAATATATGGTGCAAGCAAGTTGAAGGAAGGTTGCGGGTAGTATAAATGGATATGTGTAGGTCGCAAGCTAAAGTATGGTAAAGCGATAAGGTTTTAGGAAGACATGATTAAGGATGAGGAAAGTCAAGTGAGAAGGTGATGATAATGGATAAGTCCTCGGGATTAAGCCCATGAAAACAAGAGAGCTAATGATTTCTCTAAGTTATTAAAAGTTCAGTATAGCCTGAATGAACTCAAGGGAGTCTAAGACTAATAGCATTTAGAAGAGATGGAATGCTGCCTTGTTAGTAGAATGAGGGTGTAATTGTGATAGATAAAGGATGACGTTTGGTCCCTCGATCGAGTAATGATTTGAAGAAAGCAAAAGGGGGATTTCATGGACAACACGAAATTAGAATACCCCCACCCATAAGATGAATCATGTTGGGATGCTATGAAATACGATTATCGAAGCATGGTATCGCCCCAAGTGGATCAGTCTAATCATTTCAGATGTTCCACGATGAGACGTGAGCCCTAGTGGTAGTATTACATAAAGGTTAAGTTATCAGTGCTAAATCGTAGATCAATATTGAGGTGAATCAACAATGGATGGATAAAAGTTATAAAGTATGAGATGAGATTAGGCCGTCATTATTAAGATAAACAGTAATGAGGAAGCATTAAAGGACTTACATTTATACATATAGGATAAGCAACGAAAGTAACCTGGATTTTGGTAGCAGACCTCAGTAATAGCAAATCAAAGTAAGAGTTATGGCAGTAAAGTTATACGGATGGATAAACGGATCTATGAAATAAGATATAGGAATATTTGTAAGTTCGACAAAGTACCGAGCGAAGAACTTCAGTATATCCATAGATGCCAGAGGGACATCTTATCAAGCTCTGTATATGTTTACAAAGTGAGGCCTGGTGATTGGCTAAAAGCTGGAGGGAAAAAGGAGAGAAAAGTTGCATAGGCACACTTACAAGGTCAAAGTCGTACATGTTGCATGATAGAAGGTAGCAACAGTTACGAGAGTCGTGGTATGAGAAAGAGGCCTAAAGGGGGGAATGCCTTGGCCTTTGGATTTACTCTTAGAACAGTTGCCTAGATGGAAAGAAGAGTACTAAAGTATTCGGAAGACATAGGTTATAAAAATGATAAGTGCATCAGTCAACATTCGAGGACGAATGTTCCAAAGGGAGGAATGATGTTACACCCCATGTTTTCATACGTGGAAGTACGTCATAATTAAATTGATATAATCTCGGAAATGAGATGTTACATTCCGTATTTTTGTACATTAAAGTTTCATCGTCAGTTAATCGACGTAGACTCGGGGATGGGATTATCTTGAGGTTATAAGCATTTCTGCTATTTATAATAGGCGATAAGTAAGTGTCGTGAAGGTTAAAGGGTAAACGAATCAAAGAAAATGAGTTTCGTTGAAGGTTGTCGATTTGGGATAAAATATGGTCCGAGCTATAATACTCGGTATTTATGGACTAGTGTCATACAAGGTACCCCATGACCACGATAGTAGGGTACATAAAGTGTGTTAAAAGTGAGTATTTTAAGTAATTTGAGATAATTCTTAATTATGTGGATTATTAGCTAATTATTAGTTAATGGGAGAATTAATAAGTTAATTAAGAATTAATGGGTGATTAATTAAGGCTTTGGATAAGCCTTAATGTGGCAACCAACTTATGACTCTTAAAGTCCATGTTATAAGGTGGCAAATAAAGAAAGAATGGTGGCTTAGTCATCCTAGTGGGGCCCACGCCTAAAGGATTGAGATAACCTTTCTAATATACCCAAAATAAATTGCTCTCATATACTAAATTGAGAAGGAAAGCTTCAGCAAGGATAATGAATTGCAATAGCAATGTAGTTGTTTCAAAACATTTCATACGAAGACCATTTAATACTATAAAGCATGAGATTTTGTAATTTTAAAGAGTACAGTGCAATCTTTCTCAAGAATATCATACGGATTTTTCCCTAATTCGATCCGTCGTTACGTATCAATAGAAGTACTAGAGATGCCTATGTTCTTGATTCCCCATATGTATTATTATTCTATCGTGTATTCATGGGTCTCAGAAAATGCATAAGTTGATAAAGTTTATTTCATTATATTAATCAAAGGCATAATTGTCTTATGACATTCCGAAAGATTTTATTGACGTACTTCTCATGCATTGCATTCATTTATACATGTACATTGACCCATGCCCAGATGGAATTATATACGCATATATATGTATATATATCTATATGGGATATGGAAAAAGGTTACGGCGCTATATACGCACCATCACCTGATCAGCTGGTATACGTTGGTGATTTTGCCCATATTGGCCGAGATAATATGATGGGATGCCCTCAGAGGCTTGATGATATTATGAACGCATATATATACCTATGCATGTATGACATTTATACGCATATGCATGACATTATAATATTAAATGATTCACAGAGCTATTCAGACATACATGTTGAATCTTTTACCCCATGTTTCTCTCATGTCTATTATTTACTGATTTTCATTCCTTACATACTCGGTACATTATTTCTAACGTCTCTTTTACTTGGGGATTCTGCATTTCATGCCCAGATGTCCCGATAGACAGGTCGAGAGTCCTCCAAGTAGGCTATCAGCTCAGCGGAAGATGTTGGTGCGCTCCATTTGCTCCGGAGTTGCTTATTTGGTCAATATAATTAGGACATATATTGATTGGTATGGCGGGGCCCTGTCCTGACCCTTATGATATATATGTACTCTTAGAGGCTTGTAAACAGATGTCAAGTATACAAATACTTGTATGGCCTTGTCGGCCTATGTTTTAAGTATATAAAGGATCAGGTTGGCCTTATAGGCTCGTATGTCAGAGGTATGAGTTTCTATATTAGGTTGGATCGTTGTATGTCGGATATTCTCTCATGTTTACTCTGGTTATCTCATGATGCCCCTTCTGGCCCACTTACCCATGATGATGTAATACGAAAGATACATTACGTTGGTACTCGGTTGAGTAAGGTACCGGGTCCCCATCGTGGCCCATCGGTTAGGGTCGTGACAAAAGGGGCCCCAATAGCCTGATTAGGGTGATTATGAACATGTATGATGGAGCTAAGACTCGGGTTAGGACAGTGGGAGGAGACTCGAAACACTTTCTGGTTATGATGGGGTTGCACCAGGGATCAACTCTTCGTCTATTTCTATTTTCCTTGGCGATGGAAGCATTGACAAGGCACATTCAAGGTGAGGTGCTATGGTGTATGTTATTTGCTGATGACATAGTCTTAATTGACGAGATGCGGGGTGGTGTTAACGAGAGGCTGGAGGTTTGAAGGCAGACCCTAGAGTCTAAGGGTTTCACGTTTAGCAGAACCAAGACAGTATATTTGGAGTGCAAGTTCAGCAACGGTACCCATGAAGAGGATATGGAGGTGAAGCTTGATACGCAAGTCATCCCCAAGAGAGGTAATTTCAAGTACCTTGGATCTATAATACAAGGTAATGGGGAGATTGATAAAGATGTCACGCATCGTATCGAAGCATGATGGAGGAAGTGGAGACTCGCTTCCGGTGTCTTATGTGATAAGAATGTGCCGTTGAGACTTAAAGTTAATTTCTACAAGGTTGTAGTTAGACCGATTATGTTGTATGAAGCAGAGTGTTGGCCGATCAAGAACTCTCATACCCAGAAGCTAAAAGTAGCTAAGATGAGGTTGTTAAGGTGGATGTGAGGGCATACCCGGTTGGAAAAGATTAGGAATGAAGTTATTCGGGAAAAGGTAGGAGTGGCCTCTATGGCGGATAAGATGCGGGAGGCGAGGTTGAAATGTTTTGGGCATGTTAAGAGGAGACGTATAGAAGCCCCAATTAGAAGGTGCGAGAGGTTAGCCTCGGTGGATAGTAGGAGGGGTAAAGGTAGGCCTAAGAAGTCTTGTAGAGAGGTTATTAGGCGGAATATGGCGCAATTGGAGCTAACTGAGGACATGGCCCTTTACAGGAGGGTGTGGAGGTCAAAGATTAGGGTAGAAGGTTTATAGGTAGCCGAGTGTTTCTTTTTGTCTTACTCAGTTCGCTAGCATTAATGTTAGTATGATATCTTTTTAATCATAGATTGCTATTACTACTTAGAATTTAATTGCATTCTTAGATTCGATCTTAGTATATCTTGTTGCTATTCCTACTTGTTGCAATCACCTTTTCTTTTTCAGTCGTTCTCTAGCCGAAGGTCTATCGGAACCAGTCTCTCTGCCCTTCCAGGGGTAGGGGTAAGGCTACATACATCTTACCCTCCCCAGACCACACTTGTGGAAAACTACTGGGTTTTGTTGTTGTTGTTGTTGTAAGGGAAAATCCTAGGGATATAACCTTCATGTAGGTGTGAACCTATTGGGTAGAGTAAATCTATGCTTGTTTGTTAGATCAGGGTCTATTATGACTCTTAATTCTTAAGTACCCACTTAATATCTCTCAGTCAAAGAGTGATTATGCCCAAATTGACTTTCTTAAAACCAAATGGGTAGCAATCTAAACAATTGATATGAGTCATAGACTAGATCCCTCTTTCTCAAGTAAGAACTAAGTCAAATAGGCATGGATCAATGTTTGCAACCATTAATTCTAGATATAAAATGTAAACAAGGCTAAATAGCATACAACCAATCAATAACAAGCATTAATATTAAATACCCATAAGTTTTACATACTAGGGTTGGGTCATAACCCTTGATAATGTCACGACCTAACCCGATGGGCCGCGACGGGCGCCCGGTACCTTACTCAACCGAGTATCAATGTAACGTATCTTTCTTATTAAATTATCATATACACGTGACATACGGGCCTAATAGGCCAACATCATCATTTATAAACTCAAAACATAGGTCGACAAGGCCGTACAATCTTTCACGTACACGACATATGTCTACAAGCCTCTAAGAGTACATAAATGTCATAAAGATCAGGACAGGCCCCCGCCATACTAATCAGTACATGTCCTAATCATACTGACCACATAAGCAACTCCACAACAAATGGAGTGCACCAATATCTCCAGCTGAGCTGATCGCCTACTTGGAGTACTCTCGACCTGTCTATCAAGACCTACGGGCATGAAACGCAGCGTCCCCAGGAAAAAGGGACAATAGTACAAATAATATACCGAGTATGTAAGGAATGAAAATCAGTAAATAATAGACATGAGAGAAACATGGAGTAAAAGACTCGACATGTACGTCTGCATAGCTCTGTGAATCATTTCATTTATATAACGTCATGCATATGCGTATAAATGCCATACCATGCATTGGTATATGTGTTCATAACATCATCAAGTCTCTGAGGGCATCCCATCATATCATTTCGGCCACTATGGGCAAATCATCAACGTATATCAGTTGATCAGGTGGTGGTGCATATATAATGCCATAACCTTTTTCCATATCCCATATACATATAATATACATATATACGCGTATATAACGTCATCTGGTCATGGGTCAATGTATATGTATAAATTTATGAAATGCATAAGAAATACGTTAATAATATTTTCTCGGAATGTCATAAAAATAATATGCCTTAAGATATACGTTAATAAGATTTTCTCGGAATGCCATAAAAATAATATGCCTGTTGGATAAATTTTATCAAATACGTATTTTTCTGAGACCCATGAACAGAAGATATAATAATAACTCACATAAAAAATCAAGAATATAGACACCCCTAATATTTCTATGAATAGAGTCGTTTATAGAAACTGTGTGTTTGCTCGTTTCTTTCGATATCATTTGGGTCATGCCAAAAAGAAAGAAAGGATAGCCTTAACATACCTGGAGTAGGGGAAAATCCGTATGATATTTTTGGAAAAGGTTGCACCGTACTCTTTTAGAATCGCAAAATTATACGTTGCTATGATTTTAATAATTCTCGTTGGATTTTTGTGTAGGAATTTGAAGGATCACGTTGCTAGTGTAAGGTTTATAATCTGATGGAAGTGTTGTTGAGAATGAAATTTGAAAATTTTAAGGAATAGCTAACGTTCTCACTCTGAGTGTAATGCCTTGCTATTAGAAATGTTAGAATCTGATTGTAGTATCTTGAGAATGAACTTGTTGAAACTCATCAGAATGCTAACGTCCCCACTTCTCATTATAGTATTGTTTTGTATGGAAATTCCTTGAATTGAAAGGCCTTGTATTTGGCATATTAGGTTGCCACCTAATAAAGAATAAGTAAGAATCATAGCTTTAGGAAGGGCTTGCTGCCACGTGGGGGTGGGGGTGGAAAAGTTTAATCTTTATCCACTTATTAGGTAATTAGGTAATGTCCCGTTACCCAGTAATTAACCAATTACCCGCATAATTAATAATTGTCTCAATTTACTTAAAATTCTACTTATTTTTAATGCACTTTATACATCATTCTATTATGGTCATATGGTACCTTGTATGGTACTAGTCCATAAATATCGGGTATTATCGCTCAACCTATATTTTATCCCAAATCGGCAACCTTCAACGAAACTCATTTTATTTAATTGGTGTACCCTTTATCCTTCATGACACTTACTTATCGCTTGTTATAAATAGCATAAATATGCTAACCTCAAGATAATCTCATCCCCGAGTCTACGTCGATTAACTAAAGACGAAACTTTAAAGTACGAAAACGCGAGATATAACATCATTCCCCCCTTAGAAACATTCGTCCTCGAATGTTTAACTCCCAGGGATCTATTTATAACTTTGGCAGATTCGGCTTTGTAACAATACTACTACCAACTCTTCCTATAGAAACTCAGTAATTCAACGCCACATAGGACCACAATCATCAATAACGACAATGGCCTCACATGACCAATGACAATAACTAACACAAGAATCCCTACACGTACCTTAAAGTTATGATGTCTCAGTCGGATCCTTCTCTGGAGGAGGAAATAAGTAAGGATATCTAGACTTCATGTCTTGTTCGACCTCCCAAGTCATTTCTTCCACATTGTTGTTTCTCCAAAGTACTTTCACCGAAGCTACGTCTTTAGTTCTCAATCTCCGAATCTGTCTGTCTAATATAGCAATGGGAGTTTCTTCATATGATTGCTGCTCTGTGACCTGAACGTCGTCAACTGACACGATTCTGGAAGGATCTCCGATACATTTATAGAGCATAGACACATGAAAGACTGGATTTACGGATTCCAAGTCCGAAGGCAAGTCCAACTCATATGCTACCTGGCCTACCTTGCATATGACCCTATATGGTCCAATGTACCGAGGGCTAAGTTTTCCCTTCCCACCGAACCTTATGACACCTTTCATCGATGATACCTTTAGGAATACCCAGTCGTCAACCTAAAACTCCAAGTCTCGCCGTCGATTATCCGCATAAGACTTCTGACGGCTTTGAGCTGCTAAAAGCCTTTCCTATATAAGCTTAATTTTCTCGATTGCCTGCTGTACCAATTCTGGTCCTACTAACGTAGTACCTACACTTTCGTCCAAAAAGAGCTTCACATGGAGCCATCTGAATACTTGAATGGTAGCTATTATTATATGCGAACTCAATAAGCGGCAGATAATCATCCCAACTACCATTGAAGTCTATCACACAAGCTCGTAATATATCCTCAAGTGTCTAAATAGTACGCTCAGCCTGTCCGTCTGTCTGGGGATGAAATGTTGTACTAAGATTTACTTGAATCCCCAATCCTTTTTGGAAGGACCTCTAGAAGTTAGTTGTAAATTGAGCTCCTCTATCCGAGATAATAGATACAGAGACAACATGCAGTCGCACTGTCTCCTTAATATAAAGCCTTGCATAATCCTCTGCGGAATATGTAGTCCTAACGGGCAAAAAATGGGCTGACTTTGTAAGCCTATCAACAATCATCCATATCGAATCGAACTTACGCTGGGTACGAGGTAAGCCTACGATGAAATCCATATTGANGGTGGGGTGGGGGTGGGGGTGGGTGGAAAAGTTTAATCTTTATCCACTTATTAGGTAATTAGGTAATGTCCCGTTACCCGCATAATTAACCAATTACTCGCATAATTAAGAATTATCTCAACTTACTTAAAAATACTACTCACTTTTAACATACTTTATATACCTTAGTATCGTGGCCATGTGGTACCTTGTCTGGTATTAGTCCATAAATACTGGTTATTATAGCTCGGTCCGTATTTTATCCCAAAATGTCAAACTTTGACGAAATTCCTTCTCTTCGATTGGCTTACCCTTTCTCCTTCACGAATTTACTCATCACGTGTTTGAAATAGCATAATGCTTATAATTTCAAAATAACCTCATTCTCGAATTCACGTCGATTAACTTACGACGAAATGTTTAACGTACAAAAATGTGGGATGTAACATCTCATTTCCGAGCTTTCATCAATTTATTTATGGCGTACTTTCACGTACAAAAATATGGGGTGTAACATTATTCTCCCCTTTGGAACATTCGTCCTTGAATGTTGACTGATGCACTTATCATTTTCATAACTTATGTCTTCCAAATACTTTAGTACTCCTCTTGCCATCTAGGCAACTGTTCTGTGAATGAATCCCAAAGGCCAGGGCATTCCCCCTTTAGGCATCTTCCTCACACCCTGACCCGTGGTCGGAATCCTTCTAATCTTGTAACTATTGCTACCTTTTATCATGAAGTCTGTACGACTCTGACTTTATAAGTGCGCCTATGCGACTCTTCTCTCCCTCTTTCCTCCAGCTTTTAGCCAATTTCTAGGCCTCACGTTGTAAACATATACAGAGCTTAATAAGATGTCCCTCTGGGCATATATAGGTATATTGAAGTTCTTCTCTCCGTACTTTGTCGAACTTACGAATATTGTTATATCTTATTTCATAGACCCGATTATCCATTCGTATGACTTTACTGCATCTAGGTAGGTCATACTATACCATAACTCTTACTTCGATTTATTTTTACTAAGGTTTGCTACCGAACTCCAGGTTACTTTTGTTGGTTATACCATATGTATAAATCTAAGTCCTTTAATGCTTCCTCATTACTATTCATCTTAAGAATGACGGCCTAATCTCATCTCATACTTTGTGACTTTTGTCTATCCATTGTTGATTCACCTTAATATTTTTCTACAATATACCACTCATAACTTGAAACTTCTTACGTAATACCTTGCCAATACGGCTTACGTTTCTTCAAGGAATATTTGAAGTGATTTTCCTGATCCACTTTGCGGTGATACTGTACTTCAATAACCGTATTTTATAGCATCCCAATGTGACTCACTTACGTGGGTATCCTAATCTTGTACAATTCATGAAATTATTACTCAATCGAAGGTCCAAACGTCATCCTTCATTTATCACAAGTATACCCTCATTTTACTACCAGGGCAACATTCTATCTCTTTTAAATGCTATTAGTCTTAGACTTATTTGAGTTCATTCAGGCTATACTGAGCTTTCTATAACTTAGAGAAACCAACAGCTCTCTTGTTCTCATGGGCTTAATCCTAAGGACTTGTCCATTCTCATCACCTTTACTCGCCCTTTCTTGTCATTTCTCCTGTCTTCCTAAAACCTTGTCGCTTTACCATACTTTAGCTTACGACCTACACATATCTAGTTATATTACTTACAACCTTCTTTCAACTTTCTTGCCCCATAGATTTCATTGTGTTATTTTAAAACATCAAGCGAGACATCACATCGTCTCTAACTCTTCTTTACTCTCTTGACTAGGCCTCTCTATACCTAGAAACCATACACTGGAAGATATGCCACCAATGATGTCTCTATCATTCCTGGATACTGAATGCCAATGCTTCTAGCCTTCTATCTGAAGTATGGACTATTCACGATCCTCTGCATTTGAGTATCTCGTACATTGTTCACATTTACCTTACTTACCTTAAAATCTCGCATCACATCTTCTTTTTCTTTCATGACCTCCCTTCCACATAGTTATAATTCACATCCGCGACTTGAAGCTCTATTATAATACTTGTACCTCTGGTGCATACACACTCCGGTGGGAGCTTCATATTGACTTCTTATGAGGCTGGTACTTTTCCAACTAACTTTATCATATGGCTACTGTACTATCTCTCTTGTACCTCTGATATTAAGAGGGATCCTGCAATGTTCTCAATCACGGTTTCTATAATGTTCTGGGTATAATAATCAGACTTCTGACTTACTTCATTGTTATAATGCTTTAGTTTCCTCTTCCTTCTAATCAGCCTTTATGTAGGCTTAAGCTATCTTCTGATCGATGGCTCACGGTATTAGTTATTACTTTAGTCTTTCATGGGAGCTATGGAATATCGATGATACAATCTTCTGATAATTCAATCCTTTGTCTATGCCCTAGGCTCAATTCTTTCTTTTAACTTATACGGGAGTCTTTTACGGTTGTATGAATGTCAACATATATGGTACATGGATATCACTTTGAAGTCTTAAGTGCATAATTCCTTTTGTTCCCTCTGAGCTTCCTTTAAACGTAAGCTATTACTTTTCCTGGTCTTTCTGCCCCTCTGTTGTGTGTATACTTAGCTTATCTTAGTTCCCACGCATGCCGGAATTTTTGTGCAACTCACATGGTCTCGAATATTACTTTTGATTTTTCTTCCCGTTCCTTAGCCATGTTAGATGCCACTTTCTTATGGAGTACATACAATGTTGTTATGAGATTGTTGTTACAAGTCCATTTCTTCTTTTGGTCATTTTGTGCTTAGGTGCAAGCCTTCTTCCTTATTTCCTCAGCTAGTTTTTCATTGTAGTACTTAGGGAGGACAATCTGATTCTTGCAAGGCTACGAGCTTATTACATTGCATATTCGATGGGATTTGATGTTCGTACTCACATATAATTATCCGTAATTACTTACCTCCACGCCCTTGTGCTTGTAGGATTGCTTCTGAACTTATATTTTGACTGTCTTCCCAATGGCATTCTCTTTTATTTACCTTTAACTACCCCAACTCCTATCTAAATATATCTCAAGGATTACGATGTCATATCTGCGAGACTGAATTCCCCATGTTGGGGTTCACTATGTTCGTCTTGCACAATCTGTTGATTTGTTAGTGTCTTCTTGTTTAGCCATAACTAGGCTCTTCCCGAATTAACTACTAACTACTCATTGGCTCATTCTCTTATCAATATTCCGCGTAATCTTTCTTGGGTTATTTCCTTTGTTTTAACTTACGTCTCGCACTGGTTCCTTATCTATCAGTAACATCTCGGGTAGGAACCCTTACTTCATTTCCTTGACGTCGTGATTGCATAATGTTCTGGAATCATAGCATAACTGTAGGATACGTACCAAGTCCGGATTTCACAAAGTAAACAAACAAATTTACTCTGAGAAAAGGCCAGTACCACACCGCATGGGGCACCACGGGGTGCGCGATGCGGCAGTGCACAAGTGGCCTGACAAGCAAAGTGCAAGCTCTCTAGATTTCCTTACTAGCGCACCGCATGGAGCGGCGCGGCATGCGGCACGACTGTGCAAAATTGTCAGAGTGATTTCCAAGTTCGGCTAGGGAAGGGTAATTTCGTCCGAACTTGTTTCTACACGGTATAAATACACCAAAAACATGATTTTGAAGGGACTTTTTACCTATGGGAGATTCGAGAACCAACCAAGGTAAGAAGACTCATGAATTCATCAATATTACAACCTGCAATCGGTGCAATATGGGAGTTTGTATCGAATCATTAAAATTGATGTTTTCTCCATTCTTAAACTTATTTGAGATGTATTACTGTATCGTTATGGAGTAAATTCCATTAGGGTGTGGACAGGTACGATGTTTTGATAAATTGATTAGGGATTCAATTCTTGATAATTATTAGAATTAATTGATTGAGCTTTAATTTGTATTATGAGTTATTTATTATTTTGCTTAATCAAAAGAGGAGTTTGATATTGAATTTATTCACATCTTATGCTCTAGTTTAAATTTGTGATTCAAATAGGTAATCGAAGGAGACTCTTGAATTGCTAATCAGACTAGAAATATGGAAATATTCTAGAGAAGTTACCCTTTAGATCATAGCCATCATTTGATTGTTGCAATTGTTTATCGTGCTTCAATTGGATTAATTACTGAATTTACTTTTAATCTAAAGAGGAACATTAACTTCAAGTGCAATATGATTATCGGTTGAATTCGTGAGAATAAACCATATTATAGAGTGAACTAACTCAAAAATTGGATCCCGAGTCAGTTATCTTTCACCTATCTAATCAAATACCCTTATCCCTCTCATTGATATTTCTTTGTTGCTCTTCTGTTGTATTTTATGATCAATTGTTATTTGCTTAATTTTTAGTATTTCACCGTAGTAACAATTATCAAATCAAGTTTTTATTTTCCTGAATAGTAATCAACCAGAGATTATTCGAACACTGTTTAGATTCAATCCATGTAGAGACAATAATAAATCTATATTATCTTTGATTAACAAACATAATTTAAGTGTGTATTTTGCGCTCGTCAAATTTTGGCATCGTTGCTCAAATAGTGTCTCAAATAGTTTTTCGCACTAATTCAGGAGCCAAATTTTACTTTACTGTATTCACGTTTCTCACTTGTGTGCAGGATACAAGTTTGATTTCTCTGGTGTATGACTCGATCCTTTTCAAAGGAAGTGATACCCTACGAACCAGAGTTAGAGAAACACCTGCTACAACTGAGAAAAGAAAGCGACTTAACAGAAAAATTCTTGGGTCAAACTTCGACTCAAGATGCCATGGAAAACGAAGAGAATGATGGAGTAGACTTAGCTACAAAAGAGGCAGCACAACTAGAAGTTGCACGGAGAATTGCTGATAAGATCGTCAACAATGATGGGGGTTGAAGATTCAATCTAAACCGACCCTTGGTTGAAGACCAGTTCGAGAATGCAGCATCTAGGCCTGGAAAATCATTGGGTGACTATGCTAGGCCATTCTATAATCAAGGACTGTCAAGTGTCAGACCTCCACCCATAGCACCAAACAACTTCTAATTGAAGCAAGGCTTGCTTCAAACTATCCAAAACAGCTGCATGTTCAGAGGGAAGGTGAACGAAGATCCTAATACTCACTTGATGGATTTCGAAGAAATCATGAACACCTTCCAATACAATGGAGTATCAAAGTACGCAGTACACTTATGGGCATTCCCCTTTCCATTGAAAGATGGTGCGAAGCAATGGCTTCGTAGCATACCCACAGGTTTGATCAGGACATGCGAATATATGACCAAGACGTTTCTTGACAAGTACTTCTCAGCTGTAAAAATAGGGAAGTTCATATGGGAATTCCACAATTTCTGCTAGAAGGAGACAGCAATGATTTTTGAAGCTTAGGAGAGATTAAAGGAGATTGTCAGAAAGTGTCAGCACAATGGAATTGATTTATGGATACAACTCCAGGATTTCTGGGATGAGTTGACATCGTCTTCGTGACGAACTTTGAATACTGCATGTGGAGGACCACTAATAAAGAAAACGTGGGATGAGGTTGTCTTAATCCTTAATGAATTATCTGAGGATGCTAATCGCTGGACGGCTGAAAGTAATTACAAGAGAAAATCATTTGGGGTTCACCAGGTGGACTCTAACACATCCATGCAAGCCCAGCTAGACAACATGGCCAAGGATATAAGAAAGTTGATATTGGCCAAGGTACAGAGTGAGCCGCAAGCAGCATGTGACTTTTGTGGATTGGGACGCCCTACACATGAGTGTCAAGCATCAGCTGAGGAAGTCAACGCAGTGGGGAACTATAATAGAGGAAACTACCAAGGCGTGAACAACTATAATACTATGGGTCAAAGACATCCAGGTTTTTCGTGGAGTTCACCTGGTGGGAGTTTGAACTCATGGCAACAACATAATCCTAGACCCTAGGGTCAATGACCACTAGGTTTTAAGAACCAGCAGAGCCAGCAATACCATCCATAACAGCCAAATCAGTCAAGTATGTAAGATCTCATGAAGGCATTTATCAACAAAGCATATGAGAAATTCGAGACTCAGGGCACGACTATCCGGAATTTAGAAAGATGAATGGGAAAAATTGCAAATCTGTTATCTGAGAGGGCTCCTGGGACTCTTCCCTCTGACACTGGAAAGAACCCAAAGGAAACAATCAAAGTTGTATCTTCGAGAAGTGGCAAAACATTGGCAAACCTAGTGGTGAAACCTAGACGCAAGGTGGTGAACAAGCAGACCGAGACACCCGCAGAGAAAAAGAGTGAAGAGCAAAAAGACCTGAGTAGTGGGGTACAAAAGGAGATTGAAGAAAGTAGACATATGCCAGCTCTACCATTCCCTTAAAAGATGAAGCAAGAGAAACTTGACAAATGTTTTTGGCGATTCTTGGAGATGCTCAAGCAACTTTATGTGAATATTCCCTTCACGGAGGTACTCACTCAGATGCCTGCTTATGCAAAGTTCTTGAAGAAAATCCTATCTAGCAAGAAACAACAGTGGTCAAGCTAAATGCCCACTGCAGTGCCATCTTGCAAAATAAAATTCCCCAAAAGTGTGGGGACCTAGGAAGCTTCACCATACCATGCTTCAAGCTGGATGTTGTTGGAGAATTGGCTGAAAAATACAAATTTGACAAGCTTGTGGGGGTACTCTAGAGAGGTGTATTACTCATTCTAGAATAGTGAAGGATGAAGATCCTGAAATAAAGAAAGAGGCTGAAGCTGTTGAAACTCAGGATCAAGTGGTTGATGAGGAGGAACTAAAGATGAGGCTTCTAATCCTAATGTGGAATTCCCACTCATATAAAATATACTTTTCTTGAAACTAACAATTTTCATGTGATTATATTTGCTGACTTGACGGGTACACAGGAGAGAAAGCTGGTGGAGCTTTTGAAGAAGCACAAGAAGGCCATTGGCTGGTGTATAGCTGATATTCAAGGAATCAGTCCAACCATTTGCATGCCCAAAATTCTGTTAGAAGAAAATAGCAAGCGAGTGGTACAACCCCAACGAAAGCTGAACAAAAATTTGGAGGAGGTAGTGCACAAGGAGATCATCAAATTTCTAGATGCGAGAGTGATTTTTCCCATCTCTGATAGCTAGTGTATTAGTCCAGTACAAGTTACACCTAAGAAGGGGGCATGACAGTGGTGAAAAATGAATATAATGAATTGATCCCCACGAGAATAGTCAGTGGGTGGAGAATGCGCATTGATTATAGAAGGCTGAATTATGCAATAAGGAAGGACCACTTCCCACTCTCATTTATTGATCGAATGCTCGAGAAAGTGGCTGGCCATGGATGCTACTGCTTCTTGGATGGGTACTTAGGCTACAATCAGATACCCATTGTCCCAGAATTTGTGTAAGGTATTTCTGCAGGAGGATATCGTTTGGTTGTGTAATGCACCTGCCACTTTTCAGAGGTGCATGATGTCTATATTCCCTGAGTTAAACAGGAAGTGTCTAGAAATATTCGTGGATGATTTCACCCTCTTTGGTGATGACTTTGAGGACTGCTTGAAGAATTTGGAGCTCGTGCTTGAACGTTGTGAATCCACGCGCTTGGTTCTTAACTGGGAGAAGTGTCACTTCATGGTGAAAGAGGTAATTGTCTTGGGCCACAAAGTGACTGCACATGGAATTGAAGTTGATATAGCTAATGTTAATGTAATTGCTAGGCTCCCTCCACCGACTTCTATGAAGAGCATAAATAGTTTCTTGGGATATGTTGGATTCTGTAGGAGGTTCATCAAAAACTTTTCCAGTATTACCAAACAGTTGACTGCATTTCTAGCAAAAGATGTCAAGTTTGTTTTCAATGTGGAGTGCTTAAGAGAATTCGAATTGATAAAGGAAAAGCTTGTAAGTGCTCCTATTATGGTGACACCTGATTGGAGCCAGACATTTGAGATAATGTGTGATGCCAGTGATGTAGTTGTGGGGGGTAATTCTGGGGAAAAGAAAATATAAAATGTTTAGGCCCATTTACTATACCAGCAGGATGTTGAATGATGCCCAAGTCAACTATGTCACTATTGAGAAAGATTTATTTGTTGTTGTCTTTGCTTTTGACAAGTATAGATCATACCTGGTAGGGAGCAAAGTGATTGTACACATGGATCACTCATCCTTGAAATATTTGTTGAGTAAGAAGGAGTCCAAGCCACATCTGATGCGGTGGGTGTTGTTGCTCCAAGAGTTTGACATGGAGATCAAAGATAGGAAGGGCATAAAAAATCAAGTCGTCTATCATCTATCTCGACTTGAGAGACCTCCAGTTGAAATAATTGACGTAAGAGAAGAGTTCCCTGATGAGCAGATTTTATCCATTGTTGCGGTCTTCGAAAGACCGCCTTGGTATGCTGATGTAGCCAATGTTTTGGCTAGTGAATGGTGTCCCAGTGACCTCTCTCGTGATCAAAGAAAGAAGCTTCAAGGTGAGGTAAACAGTTATTTTTGGAATGACCGTTTCTTGTTTAAACTGTGTGCAGATGGTGTGATTCGAAGGTGTGTGCCTGAAGGAGATATGGCAAGCATTCTTTCTCATTGCCATGATGGAGTAGCTGGAGGACACTATGGTGGAAATCGCATTACAGCAAAGGTCATGGAAGCTAGTTTCTATTGGCCTACTTTGTAAAAAGACGCACGGGTGTATGTATCTGCATGTGACAAGTGTTAAATGGTAGGTAACATTAGCAAGAGGGATGAGATGCCACTAAACTCCATTCTAGTATGTGAAATTTTTGACGTTTAGGGATTTGACTTCATGGGTCTGTTCCTATCGTCTTATTCATATGAGTATATCCTAATAGCTGCTGACTACGTCTCTAAATAGGTCAAAGCAATCCCTACTAGGACCAATGATGCTCGGGTGGTGTGTGATTTCTTACAGAAGAACATATTTACTCAATTTAGGACACCTCGAGTGATTATCAGTGACAATAGGTTACACTTTGTGAACAAGAAGTTTGTTGCACTGCTGTCCAAGTATGGGGTCACACACAAAATGGGAACCCCGTACCATGCCCAAACACGTGGGCAAGTTAAAGTGGCTAACCGTGAACTTAAACGAATTCTTGAAGAGATTGTTAGTGCTTCCCGTAAGGATTGGTTTGTAAAGTTGGATAAAGTTCTATGAGCATATAGAACGACGTTCAAAATAACCATAGGGACTTCACCATTCAAATTAGTGTATGGAAAATCATGTCATCTACCTGTTGAGATAGAACATAAAGCTTATTGGGCAATTAAGATGCTTAATCTTGATCTTAGTCTTGCAAGTAAACATAGGTTGGCGCAAATGAACGAATTGGAGGAGTTTAGACTGGACGCGTATGAAAATGCGCGAATATTTAAGGAAAAGACAAAGAGGTGGAATGATCATCTGATTAACCAAAGGAATTTCATGAAGAGGAAAGAGTCTTACTATACAATAGTAGACTTATGTTGTTCCCCGAAAAATTCAAATCAAGATGGACAGGTCCGTATGTGGTGAAACACGTCTCACCGTATGGCGTCATTGAAATACATGATGAAGAAGGGAATGAAAGTTTTAAGGTGAATGGGCACAAGTTGAAACAGTACCTTGTTGGAGGATTCGGCAAACAATCCTCCAGCATCGTGATCAAATGAGCCAAAGTGACGGAGTCAAGCTAACGACTATAACTCAGAACTACTTCTAACCCTCTTTATTGCTTTTGTAAACTAGTTAGATAATGGTAGTTTAGGATTATTAGAGTTTAAGAGTTTTGATAATTGTTTGAACAGGTATGAGCATGAATCTAACACAAAATAAGTACAAAATAGAGTCGGGGTGTGACCCGTAGGCTAAAAAGTGAAAACAAATCGGGACTCTGAGAAAAGTGGTCCACCGCGTCGCATGAGGCGCCGTGCTAGGCCAAACAGACAAAAACCTATCAGAGATGACTCTCTAGAAAACCCCGCTACCGTGTAGCGCCCAGCGACACGGTTGTGTAAACATTTCGTCCTTTAATTTGAAACAAATAATAATTTAAAATCAGATTTTAAAAAAACCTATACAGACTACCCCCACCCGTTTGTTTTTTCACTTTCCAGCATAGCTCTCATTCTCTCTCAAACCTCTCATCTCTAACTCACCCCCAAATCCTTCATTTTTCTTCTTCTTCTTCTTCTTCTTCTTCTTCTTCTTCCTCTTCAAAGTTCTTCACCTTTAATTCTCCAACTTCCATCACTCATCAAGGTACGTTTTCCTTTCTCATCTCTTCTCTTTTAGTAGTAATTTCAGGTAGCTTAGTTCATATCTCTAACCCTAGGTAGTTTTTCAATTCTTTTTTGTTAATATTCATCTTTTGGCCGAAATTCTTGCATAAACTTGTGGGATTTTCATTGTTATTATGATTGTGGGTGATTGTTGGTGTGTTTTGATGATGTTAGAATTAATTTGTGTTGAAGCTTGGTGGGGGTGCCTATGTGGCCGAAAGTTGGTGAAGTTTGTGTAAAATTTATGCACTTTGTGCTATTGTGAAGATGTGGTGATGTTGTGGTTGTGGTGAGTGGTGTTTTGGATGTGGTTGTATAGGGATTCTAACCGACTTTGAATTGAAATAAGAAGGTTAAAGGTATGCCCACAATATGTTTGTTGAAATGCCTTAGTGACATAAAATTGTGTGGTGTTGCTAATTTTGAAGGGAAGTGGTTTGTGGGATATGATGCTAGATGATAAGTGTGGGGTGGGAGGTCATGTTCGTATGTTGTGGAACTTTAATTTGTTATCCCTGATTGCTAATTGATTGACCACCCCTTAATAATGTGTTGCTAGGTGCTAAATGGGGTGTTCGATTCATCCTATGTGCTTGTGTAGTATTGTATTGCATCTTAATTTTGTTAGTAGTAAATTAGACCAACTTCTTTTTCTTCTTTTCTTAATTACTAGTTTAGCTTCTTAATTGTGTCTTTTACACTAGTGTAGTCTGTGGTTATGTTTTTGTAATGTTATGTTGGTGGTCGGGTGGGTTGTTGATTACTAGTGGCGTGCTTTCAATGGGGTAGTCTGAGTCCCCGATTTACATTGTACTTGTGAACATGCCAATAACATAAGTGTGGGGTGGTTACCCCGTTTGGTCTTGTTTTTGTTTTGCGTGTTGTGGCTAATGTTGTTCGTCTTGTGCAGATACAATGTCTCGTCGTCCTAGCAAACGTTCTAACACATGTACCTCAAAGGTTGCCTCTAGTAGCCGTCAAAGAGGTAGGCGGGCACCTCCCTCCCGCCCCAGTGGAGGAGGAAGATGAGCGTATTGATCCTGATACGGATGTAGTACCAGACTGCAAGTATGGCATTCGGGTTCTGCCAACTCATGCTAGGATGTGGTACCGACCTTTGTTCCGGCGGTGAGTCCCGACCCGGATGTTGGCATTGTTGATGGTAAGCTAGCTAGTAAATACTCGGGGATTTACAGCAACATCAGATACATGGGTTTTGAAAGCTTGTTGCGTCCCGGTGAGTCTGTGAACGTGAACATAGTTAAAGAATTTTATGCTAACTGGCAACCTGAGGCTAGTTTAGATGCAGTGTATGAAGTGGAGGTGCGAGACAAGATGATTCTATTTTCTTCCCAGGTAATAAATCAGATCATGGGATTCACAGAGCATCCGCATAAGTTGTTCTTGAGGTTGCTGCGTCGGCCCCCCTATCCTGATATTAGACGCCAGGTGTGTGGCGTGGGGTTGCTTTCCACATGGACGCGAGATGCTAATGAGTTCCACAAGGACATGAAGAAGTGCCATTTCTAGCGTCCCGCCAGAGTCGTTCTCCGTTTGATTAATGCAAAGATCATGCCTACCCAGAACGACACTAATGTCTCCCGGTTGAAGGTGTGTCTCATTTATGCTATTTTGACACGGATGAAGTTTGATCTGGGTAAGATTATGCTTGAGCAGATGTCTCGAGTACAACCACTAGGGGACCGCCGCCTATATTTCCCGAGTATGATGACACGACTTCTGAGGACCCACCATGTAGAGGAGGAGTTCCATTATGATTGGGAGATTCCGGTTTTACGGCCTCTTAAGCCTTTTGATGTCATAGCTGTGACAAACACCCCGATGTTGTTGTTCTTGTAGATCAGAGATTTGTTCGTGTTGAGGAGACACTACAGTTTCTATTTGCTGATATGCGCCTTCGCGCTACTCGGGAGGAGCTTGACTTGGCAGAGCTGCAGGAGGACCATCCCCTCTCCGCGGTCGCGCAGCAGTTTTTGGGTTTAGCCGCTGGAGTACAGATACTACCTGATGAGGACGTAAACTTTGTTCCCTTTTGATGATGAAGAGTACACGCGCACCTTTTGAGGGTGTTGATGAGGAGTAGGCCACGGGCCTCAGGGAGTTACCTTTTCACTCTTGTTTTACTGTTTTGCAGTGGGGACAATGCAATTTCTTAAGTGTGGGGTGCTTCTATTTGATTGTATTTGTACTTGTTTGCTATTTGCCAGTTGGTTTTGTTTGATTTGTTTCTTTCTTTCTTAGACAATATTGTCTGCAATTATAACTCTGATTTTTATCGGCCAGTAATAGTTAGTAATTAATTGTTTAGTTTCGACTCTTCTCGATGATGGATTTCTTCGACTGGCTTCTTGAGGGATTTGAAATTGAACGAGAAAAAAAATTAAAAAATTGAAAATCCAAAAACGTCTTTTGTTTTATTTTATTCTATTTTATTTTACTTTCTTAGGTAGTGTAGTAATTCCCCCTTGGTTTTTCTTTATGCCACGGTTCTTTTTCAAGGGTTTTACTTGAACTGGGTGTAGTTAGTTTTTGGTTTTATAGGAATAAAGAACCTTGAGTCATAGTTCTAATTTGAAGCAATGTCCCTTGACTGCATATGCCTTGAGAGTGGTGAGTGCTTTAGTTGTGATGCCTAGGCTCAGTTCTTGACTCTTAGATAAGTGCCAGTGAGGTTTTTGTTGATATTTTGTGCATTTCAGTGATGTCCAGAACTTGCCCCGTGTGTTTGCAAAGCGAAATAGTAGTCTTGGTCAGTCTAGGAAGTGATATAGGCATTTCTTTGTTGAACAAATTATATGTCTGTGACCTTCCTAATTGTTTTGCATCTTAGTTAACCCCTTTGAGCATGTAATCCTATTTCTTTGGCAACCCCACTACAAGCCTGACCCCTTTGTTTGAATTGACTATCTGTTTGAACTGTTTACCTCTCTTGAGCACTTGAATTTGTTATGAGCTTGTAAAAGCTAGGTGGAGGTATGGTTGGATTTTTGAGTGGAACTATAGAAAAGGAGAAAGGTGCACTGTTGGAAAAATATTATGAGAGCCAATTGTAGGGAATTGAAAAAAAGAAGAAGAAAAAATCAAAATCTAGAAAAAGAAAAAACAATGTTGGTTTTGTATATATTATAAAGAAAATTATTCCTTGATAGTGGTAAATCTTGCAGTGTCTGGGCTTAAGGAAATCGGGAGCTCGGTGTTAATGTGATGTGAATGTTGGGGTTTGGTTTAACATAAATGTGGGGTTTAATTTGTGAAATTGTAAGTATTAAAGTGCTGAAGGAGGTGTAGCCACTATATCCATATGTATCATACCCGTCCCGCAACATACATTACAACCAAATAAAGTCCTACTTGATCCTTGACTGAATGAGTTCAATTAGTAAAGTATACACTATGGGCAAGCTGATGGTACATTCTCTGTGGCGCGTGAATTTTATTTCTAAGAGTGAGTGAATTCTGTCTAGGAAGAGTTCCTATTTGTTCTTGAATTTATTGTGTGTGGAGCTACTCTCTATTGTTTGTATGAGGGCACATGACTTGTAAAGGTAAGGTAAAGTCTTTGAACTTTGTGTAAGAGTAGGTGAACAAGTTGTAAACAATGTGTGGTGTTTTTGAGTCGAGTCTTGAGGTTAGGATGTTATGATAGGGTAATTAGTCGATTTTAAATATTCTTGGCATGATGTGTTAGGGATGTTGTTTAATGAAAAGATCGTCCCTAGGTGAAGTGCAGTTTGATTGCTCGAGGACGAGCAATGGTCTAAGTGTGGGGTGTTTATGGTAGGTTAGAAACTCGTATTTTAGCTGTAGTATTGCACTCTAATTACTGTATTTTACATGTGTTTGAGCTTAAATGATAGTGAGTTATACATGTTACATGTTTTATGCCTTGTAGGAAATGATTCTGAACTATTTAGGTGATTTGGAGCTAAATCGAATAAGTTGTTGCTTTGAAGTCTAAGTAGAATCCCAAGAAATTAAGCTGAGATCACGTTCGGGGGTCGAGGACCAAGTCTATATCACAAAGTGAACAAACGAATTTACTCTGAGAAAAAGACATTATCGTGCCGCATGAGGCACTGCGAGGTGCGGCGAGGCAGTGCACAAGTGGCCTGACAAGCAAAGTGCAAGCTCTCTGGATTTCCTCACTAGCGTGCCGCATGGGGCGGTGCGGCATGCGGCGCGGCTGTGCAAAATCATCAGAGTGATTTCTAAGTTCGTCTAGGAAAGGATAGTTTCGTCCGGGCTTGTTTCTACACAATATAAATACACCAAAAACATGATTTTGAAGGGATTTTTGACCTACGGGATGTTGGAGAACCAACCAAGGCAAGAAGACTCAAGAATTTATCAATATTACAACCTACAATCGGTGCAATACGGGAGTTTGTATCGAATCATTAGAATTGATGTGTTCTCTGTTCTTAAACTTATTTGAGATATATTACTCTATTGTTATGGAGTAATTTCCATTAGAGTGTTGACAGATACGGTATTTCGATAACTTGATTAGGGATTCGACTCTTGATAATTGTTAGAATTAATTGATGGAGCTTTAATTTGTATTGTGAGTTATTTATTGTTTTGCTTAATCGAAAGAGGAATTTGATATTGAATTTATTCACATCTTATGCTCTAGTTTAAATTCATGATTCAAATAGGTAATCGAAGGAGCCTCTGCTAATCAGACTAGAAAATAGGGAAATATTCGTGAGAAGTTACCCTTTAGATCATAGCCATCATTTGATTGTTGCAATTGTTTATCGTGCTTCAATTGGATTAATTATTGAATTAACATTTAATCGAAAGAGGAACATTATCTTCAAGTCCAATCTGATTATCGGTTGAATTCGTGAGAATCAATCGTATTATAGAGTGAATTAACTCAAGAATTGGATCCCGAGTCAATTATCTTTCGCCTATCTAGTCAAATACCCTTATCCCTCTCATTGATATAGTTTTCCGTAGTAACAGTTATCAAATCAAGTATTAATGTTTCTGGATAGTAATCAACTGGAGATTATTCAAACATTGTTTAAATTCAATCCCTGTGGAGACGATAATAAATCTATATTATCTTTGACTAGCGAGCATAATTTAAGTGTTTGTTTTGCGCTCGCCAACATCTCCTCTTTGAGTTAGATTACTTCATTGAGCTCACATCCTCCAGCATACCTAGTGCAATTCACACATTTCATTAGATTCGGAAACAAAAATCACTACTTTCAGACTAAAAACTAAAGCAAAAAGGCACTAATAAGTGGTTAAAATCCACACTTATCAACCAACACCATAATCTACACAAGAAGTACACAAGTGTAGTATGAGTACAACCGACCCCATACTACTCCGTAATTGTCGAGCCTGACCTCAACGAAATAGTGACGAGGCTATAACAAGGCACTCACTATAAATATGTAGGAGTATAAATGAAATAACAACAAAACAGAGTAAACACATATAACATGAAAACTGAAATCCGGAAATACATAACAGAGGGCCCCATAATAACATCGAAGTTTAATTTTCTCAATACAACATGGATACATAACCAACAGTTAAGAACAATCAATATGCCTTCTATGTTGGGGCGCGTAACCCGATCCACAAATATATATAATAACATATTTTCTCCGTTGTGGCATGCAACCCAATCCCACATAATAATACCACTATCTGTTATGACGTGCAACACGATCCCACACAATAATAATATAAATGAACACACTACAATAAACTACAGCGTATCTCGCAATAAAATGCAGTAAGAGAATTACATAATTAAAGATACAAGCGAATAAAAGTAGCTATCTAATAACACACAAAGTCATAAAGCAAATAAAGACATTCAACAAATAAAGACGCAGATAAAGGCATGAATAAATAAAGGCATAGATACATTGAAATAATTAGTAGATTAAAGCATGTAACGAATAAATGCATGAATTTAACAAGTAAGAGCAAGTAACAATTAAAGCATTTAACAGGTATTAACACGAATTAAATGAAGGCATGAAATAATTGAAGACAACAAATAAATACCTCAACCCACATGCTTAACCCATGACTACGTATATACACTCTTCACGTGGCATATATGTCGTCCCCTGATGAGCGCAAAAGACACACTTAAATATGCTCGCTAGTAGAATATAGTATAATAAAATATCGTATCCACAAGGATTGGAGTTAACAGTATTTTTGTAGTTTATAGCTTGATTGC
The DNA here is from genome assembly GCA_000715115.1 of Nicotiana otophora. Taxonomy (NCBI): domain Eukaryota; kingdom Viridiplantae; phylum Streptophyta; class Magnoliopsida; order Solanales; family Solanaceae; genus Nicotiana; species Nicotiana otophora. Next base: position 42,348 of record AWOL01S0028696.1, on the reverse strand, counting down.
TATCCAAGATGATCAACAATTGAGATTTGTGTAATTCAAACTAAATTTAACTAAGAGTTTAAACTATTGACTAATGACGATTGCAGCAGAGTAATGAAGATATCAATGGGAGAAAATAGGGGTTGATTGGATAGGTGCAAGATATTTGTCTGGGATTTAACTCTAGCTAATTCACTCCTAAGGTTCAAGTGAGTCTCTCGAATTCACTCAATTATTAGTTCAACGTTCAGTAGAAACTCCTCTCTCGGTTAAGTCTCAACCTCACAATATGAACTAATTTATGCTCGGTGAAGATATGCAAGAATTCGTAGTGGATTGATCTTTAGGATAACCTCTTTCGATTATCCTCCTCACTAGGTCTAAACAATAATTCAACTAGCCTCTTTCGATTACTAAGAAGAATCAATGAACTTAACCAAGAAGATAATGCCAAAACATCACAAGTTATGCCTCTTTCGATTACATGAACATGTGAAAATAGATGCAACAATTAAAACACCCAAAATTATTCAATACATAAAAACTAGAGTTAATAATCCACAAACAAATATCAATATACCAAATCCATCAATCCCTAAAGAGAACTACTCCATAGATATGGAGTAATTCATCACAAATAAGTTTAAGTTAAAGGAAAGCATAAACGATCCAAACTCTTGTCTTGAGTAAGGATTGAATCATGAAATCCTTGTGCACTTGCTTTTCCCCTTTATCCTTAGCCTCCTTAGATCTTAGATGTGTCAAAAGTCCCAAAAATACCATTTTCATGTATATATACCAAGTAGGGTTGGGCCCAAACGAACACACCTTCTCCTTCACGAAGTAGGACTTTTCCTGGACAGGATGTGCGTGGCCGCGCACCTGGATATGTGCTCGCACACGTGGTCGTGCATTTTGCACAGTACACTGCCTCACATATGTGCCCAGTGCGCGGTCGCGCGCCCAGTGCGTGGTCGCGCACCTGGGTGACGTCCGGCTCGATTCTTTGTTTCTCTTTTTGAATGCACTAGTGTCCGTTGATCCCTGAACTCGATTCCAACTTAATCCTTGGGCTTTTACTCGGACTTCAAAGCTCCAAAATAGCGTGAACTCATCCCATAACATCTACATAGCTCGAAATCACTCCTACAAGGCATAAAATATATAATTAGTGCAAAACACTAGCGATTAAAGCTCAAATCAATTAAAGTGCAGTAAATTAGAGCGTGATAAGCAACTAAATTACATAATTATAGCCTACCATCATCCCCACACATAAATAATGTAACAAATAGACCGATCAATTCCTAATTCCCTCAAGTCAAGGTTAACTACGACACTTACCTCTTCCCGCAACCAAATCAATAGTCAACAATGGCTTTTCCTTTAGAATTAGCCTCCAAACCAATCAAATCTAGCTAAATATAGTTCAAACAATTCAAAATAAACTTTAGAAACTACTCATGAGTGAAAAAGATTCAATCTTTAATGAAATTGGAAGAAGTCAACTATGCACCTGCTTGGTCAAAAGCTGAGATTCAGACTAAAATTCAATTACCCATTCAACCTCGAGTCCGGTTATGTAATTTATTTCGAAATCCGACCTCAATTTGAGGTCTAAATCTCAATTTTACTAAATTCCTAAACTCTACCCAAAATTCCTAATTGCTACCATGAAATTCATAGATTAAAGGTTAAAAATTAATGGGTGTTTATGGAAATATATCAAACCTAGTTAAAAATCACTAACCAATGAAGTAGAAATGAAAATCTCTTCAAAATTCTCTCTAGGCCAAGCTCTAGCTTTCAAAAATGGTGTAGAATGACAAAATCTCGACTTTGATATTTCATTTAACTGGGCGTCATGTGTTCTTCGTGTTTGCGAATCACCTGACATGTTCGCAAAGCACTCAGGCTCAATGGCCTTCGCGTTCGCGAAGTCCACATCGCGTTTGTGGAGTCTATGCCCCCAGCCAAGCCTTCGTGTTCACATCCCTGCCATCCCCGAGATTATCCCCAAAACTTCGCGTTCGCGAGTGGTCTACCACATTCGCGAAGAGTAATCCCCCCAATACTTCGCGTTCGCGAAGAGTAACCAGCCCCTAGCCCAAAGTTTCCCCTTCGCGATCGCGAAGCACTGTGCACCAGAAGAAAAACAAGCAGTTCAAAATGGTCCTAAACCAATCTGAAACTCACCTGAACCCCTCGGGCTCCAAACCGAACATGTACACAAGTGTAATAACATCATATAAACTTGATCGCTACCTCAAATCATCAAAATAACATTAAATAACAAGAATTGATCTTCAAAACTCAAGATTTCAACTTGAAAACTCATTTTTCACAATCTTTCACATAATGCACCGAAACGCGCTCGGGTCATCCTGGACGCCAACCAAACGTGCGTACAAGTCAAATAAATCATACGAACCTACCGGAATCATCAAAATACCGATCCGAGATCGTTTACCAAGAACGTTAACCGTGGTCAACTCAAGTTGTTTTTAAAGCCAAAAATCATATTTATTTTTAAAATTTCACGTAAAAACTTTCCGAAAAATAACACGGACCACACATGCATTTCATATAACATCTAATGAAGTTATGAGATGTTTCGGAACACGGAAAGAGTTAATACTCAAAACGACCTATCGGTTCGTTACAAATAATTTTTCATTTTTTTTATCCATAAAGGCATAGAAATGTCCACTTTTTAATTGATTAGACAATCTTTTGCTTGGATGTATTAGAAAATAATCCAGTGCATAATTAACTTGATATTATTTATCTTCTGTTGGTTAGTATTTTCATTTCCAGTATAATTAGTATTCGTAACTTGTACCTTAATCTATGTGTTATTTATACGGAGACAACATGAATTAATATATATATATATATAATTTAATTTTTATTTTATTTTATTTGACTTGATAATGATATGAGTTAAATTTAAATAAAATATAAGAATTAATAGAGCCAACCCTACCTTATTTGAGACTGAGATGTAATTGTATTAGAATATTAATAATATGTATAGACTAATTCATATATTGTATGCTTTACATAACTAATCCACAAAATTAAACGACCCTTCAGCTCTTAAGAGGACGTTTCATACACATACTTGTGCTATCTGCCTCCTTTTATCCTTTGTCTACGTACACCTGTTTTCCTAAATTTGCTCCTATCGCACTGTCATATCAGTGCTATGATGAGATATTGACATCTCACCTCCATAAATTGATTAAGTCACGAACTGTGTGTTTTGTTTTCCTACTGGTGAGAACATGGAAGCGTGGTTGAGGATTTACCGTATTTTGCTGGTCTAGAAAGGTTGAAATTGACGTCGGAATTTGATGATTTATTAAGTTAATATAAATCCATTTAAAAGATAACATAAATTAGTCCTACAAAAGAAGGTTACGAACCATTGAAATTTTTAATTAGTTTGTCAAATATAGCAATGATAAACAAAAAGAAAGCATTTTTTTTAGTTTGGCTCGATACGAAACAAATGACTCATATAAGAATCAAGCAAATTTTGAGTGAGACAGGTTGAGTTATGACTTATTATTTAGCTTAGATTGTCATAATCTTGTCCCAAGCAAACTTTGAATGAATTATTATCCAATTCGTTAATGGATTCAATTTGTTTTAATCCATCTAACTTAAGTCCTTGAGTTTCTAGGAGCCACCGCTTGGCCGGAGAATTTATAATGATAGGCAAAAACAATATATAAATATAAAGAATGACACTGTTTAGCAAATATTTTGGTGGTTGAGCACTTGATTTGAACGCTTGAGGTCATGTGGTAGATCCTCATCTGTACTTGTTTTTATGTAAAATTGGGAGCTTTTATATCCTTTGTCTCTTGAATGGAAAACGGAGTTTGTTCAGGATTGAACCCACATCCACTAATTTAATTCAAAACCAACAGGCCAACTCCCAGGATTGAACCCACCTCCTCTAAGTTAAATACTCCTGTAGTTATTATCTTCTCTAAATCTTGACACCGTTTACAAAAGAATTTGGGTACACCACTATTACCAGTTACTACTATGATTGGTTCCATTACAGAAAATTGGAAACATTATAGCTTGTGCTATTAGTAATACCGAAAAGCGTACATACCCAATGTCGAAATATGAGCTGACAGTATATCTTATACTTTCAGTGGGGTTGATGTCTTTTAATTCTATTGCTTGAAATTCTTTTATTATCCGCAGTTATTAGGTAGTCTTATATTTGAGATTACAATTTATTTACCTTTTTTCACTCCACAAATAAAATTGATTTGGTATATAGGTAAAATTGAAAACTTATATAGAAGCAATGGTTGTTAATTAATCTAGAGCGATTAGGTCAAAACACATGGCACTTCCTCCATTCAATATTCTATGAAAATAGTGTTACGAAGTGAAATGTGAATAAAGCATCAATGCCAAAATCTAAGAATATTTTCTAATTTTCACATTTATCAATTGGTATTAGGTGAAATCACGTGTCCTTAAGACCACATTATAAGTTTATTGTTATCCAATTTAAAGGGTAAATAGTTTGACGCCCACCTTGGGGCAAAGGATAATAGTGATTGCTTAATACTGATTCTGATAACACACACTGCTTTACACTTGTTCTCGTAAGAATCTTTATTTTCAGGATAAACATGTCAAACTCACAAGCAGCGCCTACACATGGTGACAACGGCCTCGGATTTCACGGGAAAAATGACAATATAGTCGACCCAGGGATCGAGGTGCCTCAGGCTGACCTCGAAGAAGCACCAATTGCAAATCCCGTCGATGTCAGTTCACATGTCGCCCTAAATTCAAATTTAGGCGTTGATCCCGAAGGTAGTGTACGCAGGGTAGAGAAGATGGTGGAGTTAGCCTCCAATTGATATTCGAAATGTTACAGGCTCAACAAGCCGCTATAGCACAACTACATAATCAACACCGAACACCGAGTAGGATCGAACCAGAAGTCGTCCACAAAACCGAGCCTGTGCCGGAAAGGTCGAACGCTAACGAATCGGGGACTGACCCCGCCATTATGAAAATGCTCGAGGAGCTCACTAAACGGATTGAATCGGGAGAAAAGAAAATCGAGGCAAATGACATGAAAGCAGAGACATACAACTCCCGAATTGACCAAATACCTGGAGCACCGCCGATTCTAAAGGGTATGGATTCAAAGAAATTCGTACAGAAGACTTTCCCTCCAAGTGCGGTTCCGAAACCCATTCTGAAAAAATTCCGAATGCCAGAAATTCCTAAGTACAATGGGACCACCGACCCTAATGAGCATGTCACTTCTTATACATGCACAATAAAAGGGAATGACTTGGAAGACGATGAGATTGAATCTGTTTTACTGAAGAAATTTGGAGAAACGTTGTCTAAAGGAGCAATGATATGGTACCACAATTTGTCACCTAATTCCATTGATTCCTTCACTATGCTTGTAGACTCCTTCGTAAAGGCACATGCCGGAGTAATAAAGGTTGCAACTAGGAAGTCGAAACTCTTCAAGGTGAAACAAAAGGACAACGAAATATTGAGGGAATTTGTATCTCGGTTCCAGATGGAATGCATAGAACTACCAACAGTCACAGACGATTGGACTGTTCAACCCTTTACTTAGGGGTTGAACGAACGCAGTTTGGTGGCATCACGGCAGCTAAAATAGAATTTAATTGAATATCCAGTGGTAACCTGGGCCGATGTACATAATCGGTACCAGTCAAAGATCAGGGTCGAGGATGATCAATTGGGGACCCCTTCCGGTTCTGTTTATCCAAACAGGCCCATCGACAGGACTCAAAGAGATATCGACAGAGAACCCCGGTCGAACAGAGATCGGTATCAACCATACAACGCAGATCGTAGAAATATCAGCCCAGGATGTAATCCCATCCGAAATGATCGAAGGAACGATCGAGGACAGAGCTCTTGAGGGCTCATGAGCAAAAGTGGCTTTGATAAACATATCGATCCCACAGAAGCACCACGATTATCAGAATACAACTTCAACATTGACGCATCAGGTATTGTGTCGGCCATTGGGAGAATCAAAGATACTAGATGGCTGAGACCCCTACAAACCGATGCATCCCAAAGGAACCCCAATCAAATATGCAAATACCATGATACAGATGGTCATAGAACCGAAGACTGCAGACAACTGAGGGAGGAGGTGGCCCGTCTATTCAACGAGGTTCACCTTCGAGAATTCTTGAGCGACCGAGCTAAAAACCATTTCAGAAATAGGGATGCAAATAGGAAAAACGAGCAGGAAGAACCACAGCACGTGATCCACATGATCGTTGGTGGGGTCGATATTCCACAAGGGCCCGTGTTCAAACGCACTAAAGTATTAATCACCAGGGAAAACCGAACTCGAGACTATGTACCAGAAGGCACTTTATTATTCAATGATGAGGAAGAAGAAGGGATTTCACAACCCCACAATGATGCTTTGTTAATCTCTATCCTTATGAATAAAATTCAGGATAAACGTGTTTTAATTGATCCAGGAAGCTCGGCCAATGTTATTCGATCGAGGGTCATGGAGCAGCTCGGATTCTCAATGGCTTCAACATGGCGAGTGAAACAAATAAAGGTGAAGTCATCCTACCAGTAAATGTAGCCGGAACTATTCAAGAAACAAAGTTCCACGTGATCGATGGCAATATGAGATACAATGCACTGCTCGGAAGACCTTGGATTCACAACATGAGGGTGGTCCCCTCAACCCTTCACCAAATGTTGAAGTTCCCAACACCGGATGGAGTAAAAACAATATATGGGGAACAACATACTGCCAAAGAGATGTTCGCGGTTGAGAAGTAATACCCACTATCGGCGCTTTCGTCAACAAAGGGATCGGAGTCCAAAAGAAAATAGGAAGCTAAATAGAAACCACAGCCACCAGCCTCGACTCAGTCGAAGAAGCAGGAAACAGACGAGGACGATGACTACTGGATCCCTCGATCCTTCATAATCCCCGAGGATTCCGACGTCACTAAATCGACAGTCGAAGAGCTGGAGCAAGTCATACTGATCGAACATCTACCCAATCGAAAGGTATACCTGGGTACGGGATTAACCTCCGAGCTCAGGGAAAAACTCATTAAATTTCTTATCAATAATATGGATTTTTTTGCTTGATCCCACCTAGATATGACAGGGATCCCGCTGGAAATCACTACACATCGACTGAGCTTGGATTCGAAGTTCCGCCCGATAAAACAAAAGAGAAGGCCCCAGTCTGAGGTAAAACATACATTCATCAAGGACGAGGTAACCAAACTTCTCAAAATAGGATCCATTCGGGAGGTAAAATATCCTGAATGGTTAGCAAACGTAGTTGTAGTCCCTAAAAAGGGAAATTAACTCAGAATTGCGTAGACTATAAAGATTTAAATAAAGCATGTCCTAAAAACTCTTTTCCTCTGCCGAATATCGATCACATGATCGATGCCACGGCCGGCCACGAGATCCTTTGTTTTCTCGATGCCTACTCCAGGTACAATCAAATACAAATGAACCCGGAGGATCAGGAAAAGACTTCGTTTATCACAAAGTACGGTACCTATTGTTATAATGTAATGTCGTTTGGACTAAAACATGTTGGTGCCACTTATCAACGCTTAGTAAATCGAATGTTCGAAGAACAAATAGGCAAATCAATGGAGGTTTATATTGACGATATACTAGTTAAGTCCCTGCGAGCAGAGGACAATTTGACATATTTGCAGGAGACCTTCGATATACTAAGGAAATACAATATGAAGCTCAACTCGGAGAAATGTGCATTCAGGATTGGCTCGGGCAAATTCCTCAGCTTTATGGTATCAAATCGGGGGATCGGAACTAACCCTGATAAGATCAAGGCAATCGAAGACATCACAGTCGTGGACAATGTTAAGGTCGTACAAAGATTAACAGGGCGCATAGCCGCCCTAGGCCGATTCATCTCGAGGTCTTCAGATAGAAGTTACAGGTTCTTCTCACTGCTCAAAAAGAAGAACAGTTTTTCAATGCCAACAAGAATTGGAAGACTTAAAGCGGCACCTCTCGAACCCGCCACTGCTTCATACTCCAAAAGCGGACGAGCGACTCTACTTATACTTAGCAATCTCGTAAATCACGGTAAGTGGGGTCCTAGTTCGAGAAGAGCAAGGTACGAAATTTCCTATTTACTATATTAGTCGAACCTTAGGTGAGGCTGAGACTTGGTACCCACACTTAGAAAAATTAGCGCTTGCCCTAATAAGCGCCTATAGAAAATTAAAACCATATTTTCAGTGTCACTCGATCTGTGTGGGGACTACTTATCCCTTTCGCAATATTTTGCATAAGCCCGAACTTTCGGGCCGATTGGCCAGATGGGCCGTCGCGATCAGTGGGTACGATATCGAGTATCGACCCTAGACGACTATCAAGTCTCAAATCTTAACGGATTTCATGGCCGACTTTACGCCAGGCCTCGTACCCGAGGTCGAAAAGAAAATTATTAAAGTCAGGTACATCATCGGGGGTGTGGACCCTCTTCACAGACGGCGCTTCAAATGTGAAGGGGTCCGAGCTAAGTATTGTTTTGAAGCAGCCCATGGGTAATACAATTAGACAAGCTATCAAAACTTTCCAGTTAACTAACAATGAGGCCGAGTATGAGGCCATGATTGCAGGTCTTGAGCTAGCTAAAGGTTTTGGAGCAAAGGTTATCGAGGCCAAATGTGACTCCCTGCTTGTGATAAACCAAGTCAATAGAACCTTCGAGGTTCGAGAAGATCGAATACAGAGGTACTTAGACAAACTACAGGTGACTCTACATCGGTTTGCAATTCAACAGTATCCGAGGCTCCTTTACAATCAACCTCGAATACTTGGGGGCATCACCCTAGGATAGTTACAAGGAAAATACTTCGTGCCGACAGGGTCTCGATAGGTAAATTTTGTAAGGGTCAAACGGTCAAACGAACCATGCCTATGTAGATTACTCGAGCCTTAATGGTAAACATGTATGCATGTTAATCTATTGAAAAAAGTGTTTTTCCTTGCCAGATATTGCATGCCTTAGAGAAATGTTTACTTTACAATGTCGTGCTTGTGATCTATTGTGGAAACTGACTTAAGGGTCGGTCACAACCAAAGTTCAAACAATTGACCCCGCACTCGGGAAAAAATCGACATGATCGAATTACTAAAACCCCGAGATCGTAAGACCTTAAAAGGACAACCCTCGATTTTATAGGCCATGGCCACCCTACTCGGGGACTGATACTTCGAACAAGTTCGAAGTATAACAGGGGAACAAGCCCAAAAGGCGAATCCCAAAGTTAAAGGCTATGACCAAATTAACACGGTTCGGAGACGTCCGATTTTCGTTATAAAATAGGCCTTCGAATATTTTCATAAACCGGTTAAAAAGGCTACCCTCGGCTGAGTTACTAAGGGTCTCGATAATATAGACCTTCGAAAACCCTAATGGGTACAAAGTTGTTCGAACTCTCAAACAAATTCTCTATTTTATGTTAAGGTATTACGAAACAAAGGGTCTCGATAATATCGACCATTACAAACCCTAATAGGTACGGAATTGTTCGAACTCTCGAGCAAATCCCTTATTCCATGCTAAGGTATAACATATTTTATATAATTAAACAATAAACTTTTCAAGCCGAAAAGGGGGAGAAAGCCATTCTTTTTATTACGGTCGTATCGACCTAATTCAAGAGCCTAAAGGGCCATTTTATTTTTAAGTTCGAGAAATCATCCTCACTCAATAAAAACCTAGGGGTCACCCTATTTTGAGTTCGATCAAGTACTCACTCGATTACACTCGATTAAGACTACACTAGTCCGACTTCGATCAAGTTGCCTAAGCCTCAAACTTATGAGCAAACTTTTCATGAAGTATGAATGAAACAGAATTTTCACGAGGCAGGAAATAGAATAAAGATAAGTCAAAGAGAAAAAGGATCTTTTATATATACGAAGATATTTACAAGGACCGATCAGGGTCTCACAACAAAAATCAAAAAAGAAAAAGGCTAAGATTCCAATTTTTCCTCAGGGCGGCTTCTTCTTCATCGAGGTCCTCCCCATTCTCGGACACGCTCTTGCTGCCATCATCATTATCATCATCGGAAGAGGCCAGCGCTCCAGCATCAGCTTCAAGCTATCTAGCCTTTATTATCTCGTCGGTAAGATCGAAACCTCGAGCATGGATCTCCTCGAGGGTCTCCCTTCGAGATTGGAATTTGGTGAGCTCAGCAATCTAATATGCTCGAGTTTGAGCAGTCTCGGCTACCTCTCTCGCTTGGACTTGAGCGGCTTCAGCATCGGCCTGGTAGACGGCCACGATCACATCTGCCTAGGTCTTTGCCTTTTCGGCTTCAGATTTGGCCTTTGCAAGTTCGGAAGCCAACCGAGCCTCGAGCTCCTCTATTTTCTTTGCCTGAGCTGAGCTCTTCTCCTTCATGCCTTGAAGATGACTTTCGAATAAAGACAACTGAGCTCGAGTAGCTTCTTTTTCAGCAGCAAAGCGGTCCATACTTTCTTTCCACCCCAAGAGCTTCGCCTTCATCATGTCGACCTCTTCGCGGAATTGCTCGATCCTCTTGACCTTCTGTTGCAACTGTGAGATTGAAATGTTAGCCACCGTTCAGGAATCGAGCCATGGCCAACTCGGCTCGGAGGTCCTTGATCGTTTCTTCTTTTTGACCACCGAGAAGGTTGAGGGAATTCCTCTCCTCGGTAAGCCTTTGAATGTTGGCCTCGTACCGACTCAGCTCAGCTCGAGACTGAGAAAATACTTCCCGATGAAGCGTTAAGGCCTACGCAGAAAGAAGAAAAGAAGTTAGCCAGGAAGAGAAAAATGAACACAAGGGTAATACCAACAAAGGGAGTTAAGTCTTACCCGATTCAGAGCTTGTTTCGCTTCGTTGAAAAGGCTCGATGCCTCACCCGAGTCCTTCCTCGAGACCTCCAAGTCGCTCAGGCCGGTAGCATCTTCGACCCTAGTAAAGTAATCATGGAAGGGGTCCTCCATTCCGTGGTCTCCTTCGATAGAGGGGGTCTTCAAGTCCCGAGCCTCTTGAATCATCTCCTCAGAAAACAAGGGGAGCAGTGGGGAGCCTCCAATTTCTATTGCCACAAGTAGATCACTTGGGGCATTCTCTCTATCTCGAGGGGCCTCGAGATCAGCCCCTACATCCGAACCCACCGTTGGCTCATTATGATGGGAGGCATCTTCAATCCTCGATGACTCAGGGACTTCGCCCAAGTCTTTTCCCGAGACCCCCTCATCTCGAGATGGAGTCTCTGTAGCCTTCACCGATTCAGTGGCCTTTAGGGCCTCGGTGCTCATTCCCACTCGGGCCACCAGCCCCGAGTCGTCTTCATCATATTCTTCGTCTTCTTCCTCTTCTTCGTCTTCCTCCCTTAGACGCCGAACAGAGTCTTCGGTCAGAAGGATGATGTTCTTCCTCGGCTTACAAGCCACCTTCTTCTTAGGTTCTAGATCCTCGGAGGTTGAGGTCTTTTTCCTCTTTTTGTCCTTCGCCGGTTTCGGTGTCGGGATCGAAGTCTCCTCCTCACCAGATATGTAACAACTTGACTTGTCGTTTTAAGAATTAACGTTCCGTTCAGTGACTTAAGGTCTCAAGCAGCTTCGCAATATGTATTATGACCCGCGGGTGTGGTCGAGTTTGATTTACTGAATATTCGAAATTAAATTAAAAGAACAATCCTTAATTTGAAGCTTAAATGGAAAGAGTTGACCGAAGAGTTGACTTTTGAGCATAAGACTCCGGATTGGAATTTTGATGATGTCAATAGCTCCGTATGGTGATTTTGGACTTAGGAGCATGTCCGGAAAATTATTTGAAGGTCCATAGTGGAATTAAACTTGAAATGCCGAAAGTTGAATTTTTGGGAAGTTTGATCGGAGAGTTGACTTTTGAGCAAATGACCCCGGAATAGAATTTCGAGGATGAAAATAGCTTCGTATGATAATTTTGGACTTATCCGTATGTTCGGATTTGGATTTGGAAGTCCGTAAGACAATTCGACACATTTTGGCGAAAGTTGCAAAATATAAGATTTTGGAAAAGTCAGACCAAAGTGTGACTTTTTGATAACGAGGTCGGATTTTGATTCTGAAAATGGGAATAGCTCCATTAAGTCAATTATAACTTGTGTGCAAAATTTGAAGTCATTCCGGATTGATTTGATACGTTTCGGCGTAAAATATAGAAGTTGGAAGATTTGAAAACTTATAATTCGATTCGATGCGCGATTCGTAATTTCGACATTGTTTGACGTGGTTTGAAGCCTCGACTAAGTTCGTATTGCATTTTGGGACGTGTTGGTATATTTGGTTGAGGTTCCAAGGGCCGCGAATGGATTTCGGAAGGTTAACGGGATTGTTTTTTTGGATTAGATAGCTGCTGCAATTTGCTGCTGTTTCTGGGCAGCATGTGGGTTGAGGAAATCGTCGCAGAAGTGACCTGGGCAGAGCTGGAGGGACGTCGCAGATGCGGACAGTCTTGCACACCTGCGCTATCGCAGGTGCGTGTCTTGAAGATGCAGAAGCGGACTGAGGCAGAAGCTGGGCATGATTCTCACAGAAGCGATACTTCGTCGCAGAAGCGACATCGCAGATGCGATGCTTCTGTCCGCAGGTGCAAAAATTTGGACTACCAGTGAGGATCGCAAATGCTAATTTAGTTCATCCACAAAAGAAAGAATTTTACAGTATGTAAGAACTGAGGAAGTCGACCCAACTGAAACTAAGGTATGTATAATTGAGTTTAAGATTAACTACCTTGACCTTGTCTTTCAATGCTTCGAGCATTTATTTTTCTCCATATAACCCACTATACAACTGCTGGAATACACTTATGTTCATGGACAAAATTGGATAAATCCAAAGCAAGGACGCAGATGAGGCATTTATGTTCGCAGAAGCGAACTGAGCAGAAACATTTAAGGACCAAAAATCAGTCATTTTGTCATTTTCGATTGGGATTTTGGAGCTCGGTTTTGGGGCAATTTTGGAGGAATTTTTTACGACTTTGACTTGGGTAAGTGCCATATATCCAAAAGTGATTATATTTCACAAATACATGGTTATATTCATCATTTAATTCGGATTTAAATGGAAGAAATCAAGATTTTTACAAAATCTTCTAAAAACGACAATTTAAGATTTGGAGGTCGAGTTATTATTGGAATTCGATAAATTTGGTATGGTTGAACTCGTATCGGAATGGGTGTTCGGATTTCGTAAACATTATGTCGGGTTCCTAGAAGCGGGTCCCGCGTTGGCTTTTGTTGACTTTTTAGAATAAATTTTTAAGTCAATGTATTATTATCCGGAATTGTTTCCGATGAATTTTAATGAAGTTATGCAATTAATTTGGATAGATTTGAGCGGTCCGAAGGTAAATTCAAGCAAGAAGGCGATTTTGAAATATCGGCATAACTTCAAAAAGGTAAGTGTCTTGCTTAACCTCGAGTGGGGGAATTACCCCTTAGGTATTGAGTCTTATGTGTCATTTGTGAAATGTGAAAAGCCGTATACGCGAGGTGACGAGTACGTACTCGGGCTTATACGTGCAAAATTCAATGAATTAAAGTCTTAGGCATTATTGTGTAGTAAATTGGAAAATTATGAAAAATTATTAAATCATCTGTTTGCCATGCCTAAATTCTTATTGTTGAATTTGTTTTTATATGGTAATTTGATGTGATTGTTACTTGAAATATTTATGAAATTTCGTGAGTATTATTGGTTTAATATTTCTTGGAAATTAATTCCAATATGAATTTTCTTATGCAAATAATTAATTTAAGCGAGCTTAAGAATAAGTGTTAATATAATTATCTAAATTTGCATTAATGAAGATTTTGCTTTATGCTGAGTAATTTCTATCTCTATTGATTGTTTTTGGATGTTATATACATTGTGTGGAGCCTTTGGCTATTTGTTGTGAAATTAATTGATTTTGTTATATCTTTAGAATTTGGTTGTGGCCATTGGGCAAATTATGATATGAATTGATTTTATTATGTTGCCGTGTTAATTTTTCGTGTAAATTATTGTGTTGTGTGAGTTATTATTTTGGGGAGACAAGGGTGACATTTCACCATTGATATTATGTGGGTATAAGGGTGGCATTTCATTGTTATTGTGTTTGTTGGAATATTGTTTGGGCGAAGCGATAAGGGCGGCTATAGGAGCGATAAGGGTGGCAATAGGAGCGATAAGGGTGGCTATTGATATTGTCTGGGCGGAGCGATAAGAGTAGCTATTGATATTGTCTGGGCGGAGCGATAAAGGTGGCTATTGATATTGTCTGGGCAGAGCGATAAGGGTGGCTATTGTCAGGGACGATATGTGATGATGTGGGGTTGTAGTGTCGATGATTTTCATGTGACGTTGTGATTTTATTGTATTTATTTTTATACTATGTGTAATTTGTCTTGTTGTTGCTAAATTGATAACAATCTGATTTAAGTTGAAATTGAGAGCATATGGCTATTGCTAGGCGGTTTATAAAATAAAATGTGGGCACGAGGTGCCGTGAATAAATAATGAGGATATTTGGTACATGAATTGTCCGTGCAGTTGTGATATGAAATATGGGCACGTGGTGTTGTGATGAAATGAAAATGATATTTGGAACGTGAATTGTCTGTGCAGTTGTGATATGAAATGAAGGCACGAGGTGCCGGGGAAATATGATGAAGTGGAAATATGAAAAATGGATTGAGACCCGTGTTTACAAAAAAATATGAAAATGGGCCGAGACCCGTATTTTTATGATTTTGAAATGAGGTGTCACATGGTGACTCTTTAATCGAAAGAATTATATTCAAAATATTTATTTGAAAAGATTTTTATTCAAGAAGAATTATATAAAAGAATTAAATTTGAAAGATATTTATTCGACGAAATTATATTTGAAAAAGAGTTTTATTCGTAAAAATTATATGTGAAAGATATTTAATTAAATAACTTGATTTAACTGGGTGTAATTATATTTATTAATTGTTGAGCGATATTAAATGGTGATTTTATTGTCTTACTGTGCATATCATTGGTTGTTTTACGTTGCCTTGATGTTATTTGTTTTCTATTATTTTGTATATTATATTGCACAGGTTATTAGACTAGTGAGTGTCTTGACTGTACCTCGTCTCTACTCCATTGAGGTTAGTCTTGATACTTACTGGGTACCGACCGTGGTGTACTCATACTACACTTCTGCACATTTTTGTGTTGAGCCAGGTATTGGAGATATCGTACTTGAGCAGAGTTAAAGCGGGATCGTAAAGATTCAAGGTAGAGCTGCTTGGTGGTCGCAGTCCCTTGGGGTCTTTTCATTTTATTGTACTGTTAATTTGTAATCAAACAGTATTGCATATTCGGTCCTCGTGATCATCCCATGTATTCAGTTAGAGTTTGTGACTCGGTACTACCAGTCTTGGAAAGTTGTATATTCATATTTGTTCCGCTGTTAGTTTTGATTACCTATTTAATTTAAACAAAAAACAAAAAGGGCTTCAAAAATGTAATTGAAATCGGCTTACCTAGTCTTAGAGACTAGGTGCCATCACGACGCCTGTGGTGGGATTTTGAGTCGAGACAAGATAAGGTCCTCATGACAGCATCTTTGCCAAGGTTTGTATGAAAGAAAATTAAGTAAGAAATGCTCTAACAAAATCATCAAAGACGTGGAGAAGGGGCTTACCATGAGTTTTGGCCTCCCATTGGCCCTTTGATAAATCCCGCCATGAGCGCTCGACATATATAGAGGTCGAGGCCAGGTCCCGAACCCAGCTCTTGAGGTTAGGAATTGCACCGGGCATCCAAGAGACCGCTACATCACGGAAAAGGATATCGATGAGAAGAAGCAAAGGAGCAAAATAATAAATAGGAGCTAACAATGGGATTGTACTTACGCTTCATATTCCATTTATCGGGAAATGACATCTTCTCGGCCGGGATCAGGTCAGAAGTCCTCATTCGAATGAACCGGCCCATCCAGCCTCGGTCCTTGTCCTCGTCTATGCTCGAGAACAGCACTTTGGTAGCCCAACATTTGAGTTTTATCAACTCTCCTCGATAGAGGCGGGGGCTGTACAACCTGATGAGGTGGTCGAGGGTGAAAGGCATTCCCTCGACTTTGCTGACAAAGAATCGGAGCAGCATAACAATTTGCCAAAATGAAGGATTGACTTGGCCTAGGGTTGTTTGATATTGATGGCAAACATCAACGACAACAGGGTCGAGGGAGCCCAGCGTGAAAGGGTAAGTGTAAACACTTAAAAACCCTTCCACATGGGTGGTGATGTCCTCTTCGGGGGTCGGTATCACCACCTCTTTGCCCTCCCAATTGCAGTCTTTCTTTACCTGCTTAAGGTATCTCTCGATTATCGAGCATATATACCTCGACACTAGCTTACATCAACCGATAATCGACGAGGCTTTATCGGTCTTAAAGTCGGAAGTGAGGATGTACCCCCGGGAACACACTCCTCAGGGCGCGGCTCCACCGATGTTTTGTCGCCGGCCGGCCGCGATGAAGAAGCATTTTCCTTTTGAGGAACAGTTTTTGGCGTTTTCGCCATTTGGATTTTGAAGTTAAAAATAGATGGAGATGATAAGATTTGGTGTTCTAAGAAAAGGTTAGCAGTGAAAATCGTAGATTTGCAGATGAAGAACTTAGAAGATGTAAAAAGCTTTGGAGATTGAAAATTTGAAAGTAAAAGTTCGAAATGATGAAGAGAGGAGCTATTTATAGATTTCACAACGACGGTTCAAAATTGGCGGTGGCCGTCCATCGACTGACACACATTTAATGCCTTGGTAACTGTACATACGGGACGTTTCGGTCACTTACATTGCTTACGTCACGAGGATGACATCATGACAGGCCGAGGTAGAAATATCGAAGGCTAAATTCGTTTCTTGTCACTACACTCCAAAAAATGAGGGGACTATCTGTATATGATTAAAACCGGGCCCACCCGATTTTACTATTTGACCGAGACCAGGAGATTGCATTGAAGGATGGTCTCATAACAGAACAAACTAAATCATGAGGACTAGGTACCGAGTTCAGAACCGAGGTACCTGTCGAGATCGAGGCTAGTAGCAATCGAAGCCAAATGAGACAGACATCGAGCAAGATCGAAGATAGCATAATAACATAAAGGCGAGATATCCCTGACTAGTCGAGGATCACGGCGTAAACCTCGGTGACTGGTCGAGGATCATGGCGTAAATCTCGGAACGGATTAAATCAGAAGCGGTTAATTAGTTAATCATGGGATTTTCTTCTGTAATTAGAATCATACCAGAAGTGAGATTTCTCTACTATATAAAGGGGGTTCTAATCATCTGTAGAAGACACGGTTAACAAATATAAAAGCAATATAATTTTCTTTCTCGTTTATACTATTGTTCATCAGCTTGTTATACTTTAATTGTTCTTGCATCAACCAGTTCGAGGGTATCCAAACTCGAGGGCTGAGTTCCATTCTAACACTGGTTTGCTTTACTTTATAGTTCATTTTCTATTATTAATCTTCACATTTATCAATTGGTATTAGATGAAATCACGTATCCTTAAGACCACATTATAAGTTTAATTGTTATCCAATTTTAAGGGTAAACAGTACTCTTCTTCATTAATACTCTAAGCAAACAAGGTCTAATACAATCTTGAATGACCTTTAATTGTAACTAAAGCATTTGAATTTTGAGGAGCCATTTGTTTAAGCCTTTGTCCTGCACACTTCCACTAGTGGCTACTGTCCAAATTAAACAACATGAGAACAGCCGCTCATGCAGTTTTTGATATGATTCCATAAGGCTCTAGATTTACTTAAAAGCGCTTCACCAGGAAGCTGAAGTTGAAAAGTAACTTGAGAAGTATTTCAAGTGAAATAGTCGTTGGGTATTTTCTAAAGGGTGTTAATGGAAAATGAAAGAGTTACCGTTTTAATTGCATCATTTCTATCTCACCCTTTTATTGTCTATAAATTTAGAGGCTTAGCCTCATTTTTCAAACATAGAAAATCTGAATACTTCTCCTTTCTTTTCTATATTGTTACATTGTTTTTCCAAATAAACAAAGTGTCAAGTGTGATTTGCTTCATTTGTTGAGTTCGTTGAAGTTCTGTAATTTCGATTGCCAGTATTACAGAATAATTTTTCCGTTCTATCCTGGGAGGAAAAAAATCTATAACCTTGGTCAACAGTAAGGGGATTAAATTCGTTAAGGATACACGGGCAATTTGTGGACTTGGAAATTATTTTATGTTTTATTTTATTGAACTATTATTTTTTTTACTTCTCTAATTTTCTGGTTTCGAAACAGATTATAACAAGCTTAAGAAATTTAAAAAAGAATCAAGAGTAGTGACTGTGTGATACTGCTATGTGTTGCGGATCATAGGCTGAATTCAAGCGTATCCTTACGAAGCCAATGAGAAGATCCCACACAAAGAAAAGATGAAGAGAGGCGTCAAGTTGGGGCTTTGATTTCAAATTCCGGTATACATTGGATCCACTCAAGATGATATCTTTCAGGCTGTATTCAACCCCTTAATTTGCTGCACCCATTGAGAAATCCATTTGTAATAGGACACAAGTCAGATGATGAATAATGGCTAAAGACCATTGCTTTGCATACTTGGCTTCCATTGCAAAACTTTTCTCCGAAAGAATAATATTGCTCTTAAACGCACACGCAAGTATACGTGGTCGACAAGTAATATAGAATTGTAAGTCCACATATCGTACTCACTGGGACTTGTGATTAACTATTTACTAAATTAAACTAAGACATTTAATCTATTCAAGTACTTTTCTAAAGATTATTAACTACAACTAATCTAGAGTCGAAACTAAGAAATTTAAGAAAACAAGTCTCCAATCTTAGAGATGAATTCAATGGGAGAAAATATTCCAAAGCTATGGGTTAGCTAACAATCTCGTTGAGTTTTTCACTTAAATTATCGAATTAATTTATCTAGTTTATTGATTGACATGGTTAATATTACTCGTAGTATTCTCCCGAAGTACTACTTGCCTATTCAAGCTAACCTAACGCTTATAGTTCTATAAAATTAGGATTATCAAGAACACATTAATAATTCCCGTATAACAACCAAGCAAGGCGATTAGGTATATCCCTATCCTAACCGAAAATCCGTTCCTGATGCTCGAGTTCAAGATCTTGCTCTATTCAATCTTATTTGCAATCTAAAATTCCCTCTCCCGAGTTCAATCCTAGATTCGTAGATAGTATTCAATTGGTGATCAAGCAATCAAATAATTATGTGCAAGATTGAATAAATAAACCAATATGATAAAATAATAAGAACAATTCAAGCTTCAAACTACAACGTTCATGTAGCACCCAAAACTCTAGAACTCATAAACTATGATATTAAAGGAAGAGAAGAGAAGAAAAACTAGTTGAAAATCTCCTCCAAGCGTGGTTTATGTTCTCGCCTTCAAAGTGGTGTGTTATCCTCTCAAAAATATGTTAGATCCCCTCCAAATTAGGTTTAGAACTCCTTTTATACGAGTTGCCAAAATAACCTTGTCCCAGACAAAATAGGAAACTTCCGCAATTGCAGCGTCCAGACCAGCGCGAAGCGCTGGCGCTGAATCCAGTGAGTCTGCCGCCTCCTCTTCTAAGAATTTAACTTGTGCTTTTATACTAAGTACATAATGCTTGGGACAAAACAATTAAGTTAGGAGTCAAAGTTGCCTTGTCAGATGCTTGTTTCTTCCTTAACGCCATATGCATCAACTTCAACATCAAAGTTGCTCCATTTTATGCTTCTACTCGTTACGTCTCGCCCAACAAGACCAAGAATTTTCAACTTTCCTTTTGTCTCGAATTTTGACATTCTTTATTCCTAAAAATATTACATCAACACTCAATTAGTGTAGAATTAAATTCTTAACTTAGTTGGGCATATATAATATAAAATACAATCAAAAAGGGTAAAAATATAAAGTAAATAGTATCAAAACATATAAAAATATGCCCAACATCAAATAACATGGCCGTTTCTGACAAAAGGTTCTTTATTTCAAGACATGAAAGCATGAATTTCAATTCTAAAAAGGAGTAGGTGTTTGTTGTTGAAAACTCCAAAACCGAAAAGGAATTTAAAATTTTTTCTGGTATGGAATCATAGTCTATATAATTAGAATTATGATTTAAGAGTATCCATTAACTATAGTCTAAAAGATATATACCATCAATCAGTTGATTCGTTCTAATTTATTGAATTAATCTATTATAAAAATATGAGAAAAAAGAAGGGAACGTTGTTTTTGCAAACATGAATCGAAATTTTTTTTCACAATTTTTACGCAAAATTGTATCTTTATCCCGGATCCTCGAAGGAAATAAAAATCGTTGTGGTGAGAAAACGACCAAACAGGAATACTAGAAAGGTGCCAGTCAACGCCCTACTCCAAGTGGTGCAATTGTATTAGAGTGGAATATTGTTGAGTATAGTGGGTCTCAGCTATTTATTAGTTAGGAGTAATTAGTTATAACTACTAAAAGTTAGTTAGTTGATATTTTGTATAAATACAGTAGTTAGTTGATAGAGATGTACAACGATTCATTCCTCTTCTTCGTTAGCTAATAACAGAGATTGCCTTTCTCTCATTTCTTCTTCTAGAATCTTCAAGTTCTGCCATGGCTGAAGCTCCTTAACATGGTATCAGAGCTTGGTGCTCGATCTCCTTAAGCTCAACTGTGAGAGAACTTGAATAATCCAACTGTATCGAAGCATCAACCTTTCATCGATTTGATCGAGCTATTTTTCAACATAGAAATATCTCTGCTTAACCTAGGGTTTGGGAATTTTTTATTTTTGGTTGAATCGCGACCAGACCTTGTCTAAATTTGTGTGAATTTGAAAAAAGAAAGGGAAGGTCTCTGGTAAAGCATTTGCTACTGTGATAATGTCGATCAATGAAGAGGTAGTTGGTTCTCTTATTGCTGCTTCAATGTCTACAGAACTTGTCGAACACAATCATCCTCTCTACATTCATCCTTCTGATACTCAAGGTTCTGTTCTCATCTCTATTCAGCTTCAAGGTTCAGAAAACTATTCTATTTGGAGTAGATCTATGAAAATCGTATTGCATGGTAAAAATAAATTAGGCTTTGTCCGATGCACTTGTAGAAAAAACATATATGATACTAGTTTGCATGAATTATGGGATAGATGCAATGATATTGTACTTGCTTAGATAATGAACACAGTTTTACCAAGTTTAATTAGTTCAGTGATCTATGCTTCCGATGCATACACAGTGTGGGAGGATCTTAAGGAAAGATTTGATAAAGATAATGCGTCTAGTGCTTGCTATTTGCACAAGAAAATTACCACATTAACTCAAGGCATATCCTTTGTGTCTGTGTATTACACTAAATTGAAAGAGTTGTGGGACGAGTATGAAACTTTAACTCCACCACCTACTTGTGGTTGTGCTGAATCAAGGAAACATGTAGAATACTATCAGATATAGAAATTATATTAGTACCTCACAGGGCTAAATGAATCCTTTGAGAATGCAAAGAATCAGGTCCTCATGACTCGACCCTTGCCTAATCTGAACTAAGCTTATGCTATGATAGTTAATGTGGAGAGTCAGAGAATTAATGGAAAAGGTGTATATGTTGAGAGTAATGAAGTTGCTATGATGAGCAATAAGGTATATACTGGAGGTTACAATGGTGGAGGACATAGTAATAATAACTCTAATGGAGGTTATACAGGAGGTTACAATGGTGGAGGACAGACTAATACTAATTCTAATGGAGGTTATAGACCTAGAAACTCATTTGGTAAAGGTGAAGTTTGGTGTTATTACTGCAAATATAAGAGTCACACTAGAGAGAACTGTTTTAAGCTTCATGGCTATTCTTCTGACTTCAAAAACAAAATAAAAGGAGAGGCACAAAATACTCAGGCTAACAGTGTGACAAGTTCAGGTATTTCAACTTCAGAGTAACAAGGTCAAGGACATCAAACACCAACTTCTCCAGCTCACTTCTTTACTCAGGAACAGTACCAGCAGATTCTGCATTTGCTGAACAAGGACAAGGAGGCTGAACATGTTGCCAATGTTGTCACTGCAGGGACAACAGGTAGTATACATGCATTTATGACAAGCTTGATGCATAGTAACTATATTATAGACACAGGAGCAACAAACTATATGGTTCATAGTTTGCACCTGCTAGAGAAGTATGATGAAATACCAGAAAATGTTAGGAGTAAAATCTATTTACCAATTGGAGAACAAGTGTCTATTACTCATATTGGTATTTTTCAAGGATAAAAAAGTTTAGAACATTCTCCACATTTCAGAGTTTAAATATAATCTCCTCTCAGTGTCCAAACTCACAAAGGAGTTGCAATGTCTAGCAGTATTTTACCCTGATTTCTGTATCTTTCAAGAACTCTCAAGTGGGAAGGTGTTGGGGATTGGTAAGGAAGAGTTGAGTCTGTACAATCTCAAGGTAGAAGACAGAGCAATACTCAATCACCTAGGCACTCATTCCTATTCAATTGTAAATACCATTCCAGGTGACACAAATAAATGTAGTAAACTAGAAAATAATAAGACTTGTGTTGTATCTTCTTTGTGGCATCAAAGATTAGTTCATGCTCCCTTAAAGGTCTTCAGATCTGTAGATGCTTTGCATAGTATGAAGCTGAAGGAACATCATTGTACTGTATGTCCTATAGCCAAGCAATCAAGACTACCTTTTCCTACTAGCTCTTCTTTCTCTAAATATATCTTTAACATTGTGCATGGTGATGTCTGGGGACCCTATAGGGTGCCTACGCTTGATAGAAAGAGGTATTTTTTTTACCTTGGTAGATAATTATTCTAGATATACCTGGCTATTTCTATTACATTCTAAATCAGATATTGTTGAGGTGATTAAAAACTTTATAGCAATGGCCTTAACACAGTTTGATCACAGACTCAAATGCCTAAGAACAGACAATGGCACCGAGTTTTTTAATGACCAAATGCAGACCTTGTTGAAGATTCAAGGTGTAGTACATCAAAGTTCTTGTACATATACCCCTCAACAAAATAGGGTCGTTGAGAGAAAGTATAGGTCTATCCTAGACATGGCTAGAGCACTCAGATTTCAAGCTTTTTTACCCCTCAAATTCTGGAAAAAATGTGTCTCTACTGCAGTCTACCTTCTAAATAAATTGCCTATTGTACTACTACAAGGAAAATCTCCCTTTGAGAATTTTTTCCAAAGAAGTCCTTCATTACAGCATCTAAGAGTATTTGGCAGCCTTTGTTATGCCACTACTGTAAAGAAAGGGGATAAGTTTTGCCCCAGAGCAATTCTAGTTGTTCACATGGGGTATTCTTCCTCTCATAAGGGATATATCCTCTATGATTTATGCTCCAAAATGTTTTTTGCTAGCAGGGACACTCTGTTCAAAGAAGAAGTGTTCCCCTTCAAGCATATGTCTTCTGGTGGTTCTCCCTTATTTTCTGTATTGGAGTTTGTAGAACAACCTACACAACCAGTTGTTTTCTCTGATGATTCTTCTTCTGCTGATGCTGATTTCCCTGCAGCCTCTCAGCTGAGACCTCCTCTCCTTCTATCTCAGTTCCCAAGATCATGGTCAGTCTAATCTATCTTCACCAATTTCTCCTCATGCCTCAGCTTGTGAACCATCTGCTCCTTCCATAGCACACAGGAAGTCCTCTAGGACCACCAAGCCATATGTGTGGCTAGCATATTATGTCGTTCCACCAAAGAAGTCTGCATATCCAATGTCAAACTATGTGGCTTATGATCAGTTGTCCTTTGATTATAAAGCTTCCATTGCTGCATTCTTAGCTATTGTGGAACCCAAATCCTTCTCAGAAGCCAGTAGGGATCCCAAGTGGGTTGAAGATATGTAAGCTAAAATTACAGCTCTTGAAGAAAACAACACCTGGTCTATTATTCCTCATCCTCCTGGCAAGATTCCTATAGGTTGTAAGTGGGTATTTAAAGTCAAATACAAGTCATCTGGTGAAGTGGGAAAATATAAGGCCAGGCTGGTGGCCAAGGGTTACAGTCAATAAGAAGGGTTGGACTACACAAAAACTTTTTCTCCTGTAGCTAAAATGATTACTGTGAGGGCTGTAGTTGCATTAGCTACTGCTTCAGGATGGTATGTGTTCCAAATGGATGTTCACAATGTTTTTCTTCAAGGAGATCTTCTTGAAGATGTGTATATGCATGTTCCTAATGGCTTTTCAAGCCAGGGAGGTGTCAGCATGTGTGTAGATTGCATAAGTCACTCTATGGATTAAAATAAGCACCTAGGCAGTGGAACCTGAAACTAACTGAAGCTCTTATAGATATGGGATTTGCTCAAAGGCACTATGACTATCCTTTGTTTACTCAGAAGTTGAATTCAGAGTTAGTGGTTATTCTAGTATATGTGGATGACCTTTTAGTAACTGGAAGTAGTCTAAAACTGATCAAACAAGTCAGAAAGGATTTGCAAGAGAGGTTCAAGATAAAAGATCTTGGTGAACTTAAATACTTTTTAGGGGTTGAGTTCTCTAGATCTCAGGAAGCAATAGTTATGTGCCAAAGGAAGTATGCTTTAGAACTAGTTTCTGAACTAGGACTGGCAGGTGCAAAGCCAGCAGCAACTCCTTTGGAGTTCAATCACAAGCTCACATCCATTGAGTTTGACAAGCAAATACCAGATGTTAGATCTACAGTTGATAAGGAACTTGAAGACAAAGGAGGATATCATAGACTAGTTGGAAGGTTGTTGTATTTAACCATGACATGGCCTGACATTGCCTTTGTGGTTCAAGTTCTCAGTCAGTATATGCATGTACCTAAGGTGTCTCACATGGAAGCTGCCCAAAGAGTGGTGAGGTATATCAAAACTGCTCCTGGACTTGGACTGTTTATGCCTGCAAAAGTAAGCAAATCTCTATTTGCATACTGTGATTCTGATTGGGGAGCTTGTGTAGAGTCAAGGAGATCAGTGACAGGCTATGCAGTGAGATTTGGTGAAGCACTAATATCATGGAAGTTTAAAAAAATAGGGAATTGTGTCCAGGAGCTCTGTTGAAGCTGAATTTCGAAGTATGGCCTCTACTGTAGCAGAAGTGGTGTGGATAACAGGACTCTTTAAGGAGCTAGGAACTGAACTAGTACAACCTATACAGCAGCATTATGATAGCAAGGTTGCTATATAAATTGCAGCCCATCCTATCTTTCATAAACTAACCAAACACATTGACATTGATTGTCATTTTGTGAGAGAAAAGCTTTTTCAAGGTCTGATTAAAACTCAACACACCAGAACAACTGAGCAGCTAGAAAATCTGTTGACTAAGAGTCTATGCAAGCCACAATATGAATACCTATTGGGCAAGCTGAGAATGAAAGATGTATTTCATCCCTCAGCTTGAGGGGGAGTGTTGAGTATAGTGGGTCCCAGCTATTTAATAGTTAGGAGTAATTAGTTATAACTACTAAAAATTAGTTAGTTGATATTTTGTAAAAATGCAGTAGTTAGTTGATAGTGTTGTACAACGATTCATTCCTCTTCTTCGTTAGCTAATAATAGAGATTGCCTTTCTCTCATTTCTTCTTCTTCTAGAATTTTCAAGTTCTGCCATGGTGGAAGCTCCTTAACAGATATTTATACCTAGTCAAACAAATATGCGATACTTTTGGATTATGAAGTTCTCATAATTTCTACCATGGCTCTGCCACCATATGGACTTTTCCAGTGAATAATGCTTCCAAGGGTGGAATTTTCTTCTTCCATTATTGCTCCCTTGTTATGATCGACATCGAATGACGCAGAACAAACCCTGTAGTTTTGTGGCACCGTTTAAGTTATTGGAGAGTTCTTTATTTTAAAGCTGATGATTATAGCAAGTATGAAGGACAATAAAATGGTGGTTGAATATCAAATTTGATGCAATACTTGTACTAGAGAATTGTAGAAAACAATAACAATAATTAGAAGAGTTTTCATTGCTAGTTTGAATTTGGAGATGGCCAAAGAAACAAAACTAAAGCAATAGATCAAAAAGAAAGTGGCTCCTCTTCTTCACGACAAAGAAGAGGCAAGAGAGAAATTCGGGTTCTACTTTTTTTTTTCTATTATTAATTATTTATCCTTGTGATTTATGAAATTCAATATACATACATACATATACATATATACATATACATATATATATATACACATATATATACACACACATATACACACACACACACACACACACACACACACACATATATATATATATATATATGTTAGGGTTAGATGTTTATTGTGTGATGATCTCTTATAACAAAACTTGGAATTATATGCATGATTGAGAATAACACGTATTTAATTAATTTTGTTATTCCTTTTAATCAATTTGTTGACTTAGAATTTGGTAACATGCTAATGTGAAAGATTAAGGTTTGTAAGATGAGAATTAGGTTTACACTAATACTTGAAAATATTTTTGAGATATGTAAAAATGTACATATATTTGTTTGATTATAGTAAGAGATCAAACTATTTAAAGTGTTGTAATGATTTTAGTTGAAAAAATCAGTTGGAAAGGGAATTACAATCCTTGTGATTTTTACTCCAGTTATGGAGACAAAAATCTTCGTGGTTTCCCTCCTGCTTAGAGATTAAAATCTGCGTGATTTTCTTCTTGTTCGTTGAGATTAAAGTCTTTGTTACTTTCTATTTATTAGTAGAAATTAAAGTCTAAGTGACTTTCTACTCGATTTGGTGATTAAAATCTTTGTAATTTTCTACTTCAGTTTATTATTCTGTTTGAAGATTAAAACTTTCTCTGTTTATTAGACCCGGTTGTATCAGATATTACTCGGTTGAAATATTAAAAACTTTATCATTTATTAATTCTGGTTGTGTCAGATTGGTTTGAATATTAAAAACTTCACTATTTATTCTGGCTCTGTCGTGACACAAACAACAATTCATGTGATTAGCTCTACAAAGCAATAGGGGTGGTGAATATAAAGAAATATATTTTGAAATATGGTATTATTCATATGACAACAATCCATACACACCTCAATCAAATGAGATTACTAAAAAAAAATCGATCATTAAAAGAGATGATGAATACTTTTTTGATATGTTCTGGTTTACTCCTCAACTTATGGGGGAAGTTATTCTTACACCTGCCGAATACTCAATCGAGTTTTTCGTGACAAAACACAATCCATTTCATATGAAAATGGAAAGGAAGAAAGCCCAACTTGAAATATTTTAAAGTGTGGGGTTATTTGGCTAAAGTACAAGTCATAAACCTAAAGGGTAAAAATAGGACAAAAATTATTGAGTGCGTTTTCATAGGATATGCAACAAATAGTAAGGCATATCGTTTTCTGGTTCATAAATCAGAAAATTCCGACAAACATAGTAATACGATGGTATATCAGATAATGCTGAATTCTTTGAAAATATTTATCCGTATAAAAAGGAATGTGAGTTGTCTAGTGAAATATCTAAGCGATCCCCAGAATAAACAAAAGAAAATACTCCTAATAAGGAGAATCCAAGGCGTAGTAAACGTCAAAGGATATCTACTTCATTTGGAGCAGATTTTCTGATATTCTTGTTAGACAATGAGCCTCAAACTTTTAAAGAAGCTATGTCTTTATCGGAAGCACAACTGTGAAAAGAGACAGATAATAGTGAGATAGAATCCATATAAGTAATCATACTTGGAAATTCGTTGATCTTCCTCCGGGAAATAAATGTATGGATTCTAAGTGGATTTGCAAAAGAAAAATGAAAGTTGATGGTGCTATTTACAAATATATGGCAAGGTTAGTGTCAAAGGGTTTAGACAACTATAAGGTCTTGATTACTTTGACACTTACTCGCTGATAATGACGATTACATCTATTCGGATGTTAATAGCGTTAGCCATCATGTATGGCCTTGAAAATCCATCAGAAGGATGTGAAGACAACCTTCTTAAATGGAGATTTGGAGGAAGAAATTTATATGGAACAACCTGAAGGATTCGTGGTTCCTGAAAAAGATAAGAAGGTGTGTCGACTTGTTAAGTCGTTTTACGGATTGAAACAAGTATCCAAAATAATGGTATGCGAAATTTGACCAAACAATATTATCAAATGGTTTCAAATTAATGAGTATAACAAATTTATTTATATTAAGAATACTCCAAATTATATAGTCATTGTTTGAAAGGCACATGAAATATTTGAAATGTGGGGATGTTTAGCTTATGCATGACAAAAGCTAATGTTAGACTCAATGTCTATATTATTTAGAATAACTTTGATATGGTAGTTCGTAAATTCATTACTTGTTCAATCTTAGTGATGATTAGTTAATGAAACTACCAATTTGAAGGTTGTTCACGTGCCTTTCTAGAATGGATGTATTAATACATTGGTCTATAATGTGGTGAACCAACCGATGAAAATGATAAAAATCCATAGCAAGTCGATGGATTTGTTTCATGAATAAAGGTGCTATAATTTCTCATATAGACATGTATTGCATTTTGGAATAAGAATAAATAGCATACAAATGCTAGAAAAGGCGGAGTGATTGCAAAATATGTTATATATTAAAAGGTTGTGGCCACAGCTAATACCGATCATTCCAATTATTGATATAATATAATATTGCTATATTAAGTGTAGTCAATAATCTGATATGCAATAGAAAGTCAAGAAGTATTAGTCTACGACATAAGGAAGTTCGCATTGAACTGTCGTGATAATAAAATGAGTCTTGAGATATTTGAAATATACTCAAAATTATGCTTTCTAATACAATAAATATCTCGGTAATGAAGGGGTATACTTATGCAAATTAGATTGCCGGTTTAACTGTTTATAAATCCAAAAATGGATATATTTTTACAGTCGGTGGAGGAGTGATGTCTTGAAAATTATCCAAATAAATATACATTGCCCGCTCAAACAATGAAAGTTGAGTTTATAGCCTTAGACAAGGCCAGTGAAGAAACTGAATGGCGCCGAAATTTCTTCAAGAAATTCAATCTTATCCCAAAATATTGACACCTATATGCGTACATTGTGATGGTCAAGCGACAATATGAAGGGTTAGACGCATTATGTATAATGGAAAATCTCGTCATATACGACGAAGACATAACCGTTAGACAACTACTCTTTAGGGGAATAATCATAATTGACCACGTGAAGTCAAGCGATAATGTGTCGTATCAACTTACAAAAGGCCTAACTAGAGAGGTAGTTGAAAGATCATCGAGGGAAGTGAGACTATGGCTGAGGACAAGTCATTGTGGCGGTAACTCTACCTAGAAGACGGGAGATCCCAAGATCTAGGTTCAAGGAGATCAAACAAAGTCATTAATGACGGTTCAATATTGTCAAATAAAAATATTTGGTCCATTCTTATGATGAGACAATGTTCAGTATCAAGGATAAAGCGTTGAAGCTTTTAATGTATTTAAGTTTGATACATGGTATATCAAATAGTGTATCTACGAGATTACACGTTTAGGAATCACCTATGTAAGTGTAAATTGTAAGCCGCTTCAAGGAGAATTCAGTAAGGCTAGTTCTCTATGCACTTATAAACCAAGCGGTGTTCATGGCTGAAATGAACACAACAATGAGAACCAAAGACGGTTAAGGATTGATTGTGTGACTTATGGTTATCTAGATATACACCAAAGATTAACAGTTCAAAGATATCAAATCTACTGATTGATCGAGTATATCCGACATAAGCTCCCTACGGGAAGTTCAAAGGGAAACCTACTTATCCAGATGCAAATAATCCTTACTTGTGAATCACACAGTTTTCATGCATGTTTTTATACATATGGCCATTCCCCATTCATGTGGGGGATTGTTGGGTATTTTCTAAAGGGTGTGAATGGAAAATGGAAGAGACACTTTTTGAATTGCACATCTTTATCTCACCCTTTCATTGTTTATAAATTTAGAGGCTTGGCCTCATTTTTCAAACATAGATAATCTGAATACTTCTCCCCTCTTTTCTATATTGTTATATTGTTTTTCCAAATAAACAAAGTGTCAAGTGTGATTTGCTCTGTTTGTTGGGTACGCTGAAGTTCTGTAATTTCGATTGCCAGTATTACAGAATAGTTTTACGTTCTATCCTGAGAGGAAGTAATCCATAACCTTGGGCAACAATGAGGGGATTAAATTCCTTAAGGACACACAAGCAACTTGTGGGCTCGGAAATTATTTTATGTTTTATCTTATTGAAATATTATTTCTTTACTTCTCTGATTTTCTGGTTTCGAACACATATTATAACAATAGTAACAGTTTTCACTTATAAAATTTCAATACCAAGTGAAATTTCAACTCTATGTTTCTTCACTTTCACCCAAATAATTGCCAACTCAACATGAAATGGCAAAAGTGTTCATAAAAAGAAACCAAATACACTTAAAAAGAAGTTATGAAGAAGACAACATGAACGAGGAATCGGTCGGAAATTGAGAAAAAGTGACAGATTTCCGACCGCTTTTAATTAGTCGGAAAAATAATGGTCTCTAAGGTGTTTCGACCGAAATCGATCGGAAATTTCAATGCGTTGACTGACAGTCAAACTACATTTACCGACCGAAATCAGTCGATATTAATTAAATTTTTATTTATTTAATTTTTAAAATACCAACCGAAATCGATCTGATTTAATTAAAAAAATTCAAAATACCAACCGAAAATCGGTCGGTATTAATTAAATCTTTTTCTTATTTAATTTTCAAAATACCGACCAAAATCGGTCGGAATTTTAAATATATAATAATTTTAGAAATCTTCCAGATATATATTTTTTTGTATCGCATGTATACTCCCCAGTCCGAGATATCATAGCACCACAATATTATATCTTATTACTATATTACTAATTAGTACTAGTATATATTATCATTATTATTTTATTGAATTCTAATTCTAAATATAGAATATTAAATCTTATTACTAAGCACTAACTACAACCCTTCCTATATTTACTTATTTTTTGTTAGTCCACAACTGTTGGACTCTATGCATCAAAGCTCAACTTATAAGATCGAAAAGCTCACATCTTTCAGCCGATTTGGGACAAGAGTATTTC
Organism: Nicotiana otophora; assembly: GCA_000715115.1. NCBI lineage: Eukaryota > Viridiplantae > Streptophyta > Magnoliopsida > Solanales > Solanaceae > Nicotiana > Nicotiana otophora. The sequence goes on along the minus strand of AWOL01S0028696.1, from coordinate 11,136 downwards.
CCAATTTCCGACCGAATTCGGTCGAAATTTTTGAAAATATTTAATAAAAACTTATTTTCCCATTTCAGCCTGGACAAGAAAATAATTTTAAATTCCGACTGAAATCGGCCGGAATTTTTGAAAACTTTTAATAAAAAATTATTTTCCCATGAATAACCCACTACTTCTCTTCCCATGGAATATTTATTTACTAATCTATCCATTTTATTATTTGTTTCTTTATTTTTTTTTATGAAAAAGGAGTGCATTAAATAAGGATTCCATAAATCAATAACAATTTATTTCAAGTAAATAAAATTATGATTACACTTTAATGTAAAAATATGCTTAGTTATTTTTTTTAAATTTTTATTTATAATCCTGAAATAACACATTAATTATTTTATATAAAAAAATATATTAACTAACCAGAATAAAATATATCGTACATGTGATGACCCAAAATGTCATCTTTAAATTTAATAAATAATTTTGTGTTCTAAGACCTCGAAAAGTACCATTTATCATTTCTCGCCTTGCGTGCGCAGTCCGTATAATTTTTCGGAAAGTTTTTATGTGAAAAATAGATTAAAATGAGAAATAGAGCTTTAAAACTTAATTAAGTTGACTTTGGTCAACAATTTGAGAAAATGGATCCGTATCAGTATTTTGAAAATTCCGATAGGTCTGTATCGTAATTTGGGACTTGAGCGTATGCTCGGAATCGAATTCTGAGGTCCCTAGCCCGAGTTATGGATTTTTGATGAAAAATTAAAAGCTTGAAAGCTTAATGATTTCTAAGAAATTACTGATGTTGGATTTATTGACCTCGGGCCCGTATTTTGGTTTCGGAGCCCGGTATAGGTCCATTATAATATTTATGACTTGTGTGCTGAATTTGGTGAGAATCGGCGTTGATTTGATGTGATTCGGACGCCCCGTTGTAAAAATATAAGTTTTATAGTTTTCTTGAAAACTTCCTTTGATTTGGTGTACGATTCGTAGTTCTAGGTGTTATTTCGGCGATTCGATCGTGCGAGCAAGTTTGTATGATATTTTAGAACTTGTGTGCATGTTTGGTTTGGAGCCCCGAGGGCTCGGGCGAGTTTCGGATAGGCTACGGGATGATTTCGGACTTAGGAAATCTGGTTTTCTGCAGACTTCAGGCTTCTGGCGTGTTCTTCTTCGCGTTCACGAAGGTACTCTCACGAACGCGAAGAGCAAATTGGGCTGCCACGTTTTGTGCTTCGCGTTCGCGACATAGTGACCGCGTTCGCAAAGGCTTGAGGTTCAAAGCTTCGCCTTCGCGATAGAAGCCTCGCGTTCGCGAAGGGAAAGAGACTGACCAGGAAAATTAGCCTTCGCATTCGCGAAGGCCAAGCCAGGCATGCATCGCGTTCGCGAAGAGTAAAAATTGACAGCACATAATTATGCTTCGCGAACGCGAGGCATTGACCGCGTTCGCGAAGGGTAAAAATCCCAGAAACAGAACTTAAGTTCTTGAAATGGGGTTTTGACCCATTTTCAATTCTTTCCCATTTGTGAGCTCGGGTAAGGCGATTTTTGGGCGATTTTTACGGAAAAATATTGGGGTAAGTGTTCCTTATCCTATATTGATTATATTTCATGATTTCATACTCATTTATATCATGAATCCGTGAATTTATGGAAAACAAATCAGATTTTTATAAAATCTTCCAAAAAACGAAACAATATGATTTGAAGGTCGATTTGATATCGGAATTGGACAAATTTGGTATGGTTGAACTCATATCGGAACGGGTGTTCGAATTTCGCGAGTTTTTCCGGGATTTGAGATGTGGGTCCCACTGCCGAATATTTTAATGAATTTTGGATTTTTATCCGGAAAATTTGTAAATTCATATGGAATTAATTCCTATAATTAGTATTGAATATATTGAATTGTTTGTGAATAGATTTGAAGCTTTCGGAGGAAAATTTAAAAGGAAAAAAGTTGTGGTTGAATAATTGATTAAAATTTGCAAAGCGAGATAAGTGTCGGGGTTAACCTTAACTTGAGGGAATAGAACCCTTAAACTGTTTGTTATGTGAATTGCATGTAATTGACGTATAGGTGAGGTGACGAGTGTTTATACGTGGTCAAATTAATTGTTTGTCTGCTTACTTGAAAAATCATAAATTATTTTTAATCATAAATTAATTATTATAATAATTATTTCTCTCTTATTCTTTGCAAATATAAATTCTTGAATTCCTGCATTAATTGTTACATGCTATTTAAATTATGTGCCTTAATTGTTATTTGACATTTAGCATAATAAATATTAAACTGCCTATTTGCTCCCTTATTTTCATAATAATTTGTTATTTGTCATTGTTTGCTTCATAATTAAACCATAATTATTATTGTATAACAACAACAACAACAACAACAACAACAACAACAACCCAGTATAATCCCACTAGTGGGGTCTGGGGAGGGTAGTGTGTACGCAGACCTTACCCCTACCCTGGGGTTAGAGAGGCTGTTTCCAAATGACCCTCAGCATCCTTCCCTCCAAGAACTCCCCACCTTGCTCTTGGGGTGACTCGAACTCACAACCTCTTGGTTGGAAGTGGAGGGTGCTTACCATCAGAGCAACCCACCTTGTTGTTTTGTAATTTTATATTAATTGTTACATTTATTGGGAAAATTTCTTCTATAAGAATTGGTAAATGAAAATATTGGAGGAGCGGGTTGCACGTCGCAACTTGATTTATTATAATGAATATATTGGAGGATCGGGCTATACGCCGCAACAGACTTATTAAAAGTCAGTATTGGAGGATCGAGTTGCACGCCGCAACAGACTTATTAAAAGTCAATATTGAAGGATCGGGTTGCACACCGCAACAGACATATTAAAAGTCAATATTGGAGGATCGGGTTGCACGCCGCAACAGACTTATTAAAAGTCAATATTGGAGGATCGGGTTGCACGCCGCAACAGACTTGTTAAAATTTTAATATTGGAGGATCGGGTTGCACGTTGCAATAGACTTGATTAAAATGAATATGTTGGAGGAGCGGGTTGCATGCCGCAACATAACTGAATGTTGATATATTGTAAGAGTGGGTTGCACGCTGCAACAGAAATAATGAAAATGATAATTGGTTATGACTGCTGAGTTGCCTTCAATTATTATAAATGAATTACCTGATTTATTCCTATTATTGTTGTTGTTACTAATATTGCGTACAGGTTAATGTAAGTGAACCGCCTTAGCCTCGTCACTACTTCGTCGAGGTTAGGCTCAGCACTTACCAGTACATGGGGTCGGTTGTACTGATACTACACTCTGCACTTCTTGTGCAGATTT
>AWOL01S0028691.1:0-22586 GCA_000715115.1 Nicotiana otophora | reverse complement strand
CACCATCCACAATCAATAATACTCATTTCATCATTTTGGGGGTAAAAAGAAGGTGTGACAATACTTACTGGGTATACGTTGCTTATGTACTCATACTACACTTGCTGCACTTTTGGTGGAGGACCTGAGGCAAGTACTAGTGGGGGACCTATCGTTTTACACTCACGTTATCCAGGGGCATAGTGGCGAGCTGCCTTTCTGAGTCGTTCTGCATCTACTAGTGTCTCTCCTTGTACTTTTCATTCTGACTATTTTTATTTCAAACAGTCTTAGAAGTTTTGTATAATCTATTAGATGCTCATACACTTGTGACACCAGGTCTTGGCACACACATTGGTAGAATTTGGTATTTATATTTTTTTTGGATTTAAATTTAATCGATATATGTTTAATTTATTAGTTGGCTTGCCTAGCTATAGTGTTGTGCGCCATCACGACTTATAGGTGGAACTGGGTCGTGACACTAATGCTTGGCAGAAGATCTTCCTATATGGGGTAATCTTTCAATATTATTTTCAACAATTTAATTATGATTTTTTTTCAACCATTTAATTCGTGAATTAATTTTGCATTTGAGTCGAGATAATTGTCTGTGTTTCTTTCAGGTTTCTCGCTGATGATTGGGGCAGAAAACTTTCGTATCTTTGGTAATCTTTCGATTTCATTCTTCAACAATTAAATTCATGAACTAATTTTGTATTTATTTCTAGATGTTAGAATAATTTACCTCTTTTATTCTATAAAAATTCTTCATAATTTGATTTTAGTAATTCATTAGTTTTAACTCATTATTATATTCGGTAATTCTTCTTTCTTCTTGAATTGTGATGCTATTTTAAAGGTAATATTATAGAAGATAATTTGAAATGATTGTATTGGGTCGATGCGAAGAATGTAGTTGTCCGCCCTGAATTTTGCCCTAGAAACTAAGGTGATTACAAAATAATGTTTATATTATCTTTTGTAGTCTATAATATTTTCTTCTTTTTCCCATGTTAAAAGCTGGTGCTTCATACTTTTTGTGGATTGGGTTCTCTCTAAGAGGGAAGATAGATGAATTTCACATTTAAATTTACTGATTTTAAACGAAAACTAATTCATTATGTGGAAAAGACTTGGGAGTCTTCGTCATGTATATTTATAGTACTAGTGAAGGTTGTCCCGTTCTGAGCACGGGCCCAATAACTGTATTGTAATCCAAGATTTTCTTTTATACTGTTTTTTATCTACCTGTTTATGTGTTAAATAATTTGTCTAATTTAAAAATAATTAATAATTTTTATAATTTAATTTATGTTCGTGAGATGTTAATATATGCAAATAGTTACATGATGTATGATTTTATTTTCACCTATATTTCTTCTATTATATAAATCTTTGTATTTTATACATTTAAAGTTCTCTATTACAACATCGTTGTCTTGGTCTATTTTTAATTTTTAGAAGCGATTGATTGTTAAACATCTAAACATCTAATAATTAAATCTTACTTTACTTTTGTGGAAAACAAATATCCAAAAATTAATTTTTCAATCTTTTTATGTTTGAAAAAAATGGTAGAATAGAATGTCACTAACTTCGACTTTTAATTTCTCATGTTTCAAGTTCACAAGAATTGCTGAAGTTTCAACTAAAAATTTCAAGTATCATATAATATTTATAATCGATATAAAAAAGTCATCTAACAATCTTAAGATCTTTCATTGAAAAATATTTTAAAAAATTAAAATAGAGATACAAATTAATTTAGATAGATAGATTCTCAATTCCTTTGCATGTTCAAGTTACTAATGAAAAGTCTTAGAGTAATAATAATTAATAAAGGTTCAAGAAAGCAATGTGAGTAATTAAGATAAAGACCATTTAAAAAGCTAATAATATAGAAACTTCTAAATTGCATAACAAATGACGCAAAAGGTTTTCAAATAATTTTATGTAAGATCTTAAGGTAAAAGTTTTATGTAATCATGTTGCGTATTTGCATGTAGATTCCAACCTTTATTTTACACTTACTGCGGTTAACTAAATTATAACTCAAGTCAAATGATTTACGGTATGAATAAAAGTATAAGCGTACACCAACGGTCATTAAAGCACCATTAGCCTTGTGGCATATATGTTTGAATTTTATGGATATTAGGTTTGGATTAAAATAAAAGGTTTTCGTGATTTTTGAACCATATAATTTCTTTTATTTCATTATCAATTTCCCTTGGTCATATTGCGTAGCATTGACACGGTCTTTGAATTTCTTCATATAAACTTTCTTTCTGCAATTTTTTTCCCTTCCTTATAGTGAAGATGCAAAACGATACGTATGAATATGGGGCCCATTTCTTTAAAGAGTTGTACATCATATATGCCTATAACGACGTGTATAGCAAAGAGCTAGATGGGACCCATATAGCATATTACCCAGAAAAGCTTTTGGATAATATCAGGTATGATGAGATAAGCAAGGGATATTTTTGTCAAGTTATTTAGATATTTACATGGAAGATACAGTAAGAAACTTTTTCAGTCAATCACATTGCTCCATTTTACATGAAGTTACCATAATGTCCTCAAGGAAGCAAGCAGGCATGTTCACCTCCTGTGTGCTTATTCTCCCTTATTAATAGTTAGAATCAATCTTTAACAAGAAGATTTTATTAACAAGTTGTATATTTTTCCTTTATTACTTTTATAATAGAACTAATTTTTATGAATTTTATAAAAGTTTTACTAAAAGCACGAAATCCCTATCGAAATGTCGTTCGACTTTTTTACCTTTAATAAGTAGATTCTACTTTGGATATAATAGTGATTGCAATCACTAATAATTTTCTTTTATTTTTGGAAAAAACCCAAAATTATCGTGTATTACTGTTATTTAGGGTTTTCTTGGTTTCGAATTAGGATCTCTTACTGCCGCATTCTTTACAATTTTCTTTGTTTAGATTCTTTACTTCATGACTTTCTTTTAGGTTTAGAATTCTTTTGTTATCAATGTTACATATGCTTACAAGGGGTTTCTTACGTTGTGTTTCTTCTTTGTTTAGGTTTAGGATTTACTTTAATCTTCTAGAATATGTGTACAAGGGTTTGCTTTGATATATTTGACCATAGTAGTTTTTTCACCTTTCTAATTTATTCTACAATATTTAATATTTATTTGGTGTAGTACTTTTGCACAACGGTACAGTTATGTATTCGTCTAATAATTCTTTGGTTCTGTTCTCTAATTTCAGGTTTAAACAACTATTGCCGCAGGGAATAAAAGTATCCATTTCTTAAGGTAATTTATTTTTCTTATGATATGAATTCTTTTTCAAAAATTAATTTCCTGTGTCAATATCAATGAAGGTTAGAGTTCAACATATTGTAAAGTTTTATAATTAAAAGGTATTATCAATAACGGTATATGTATTAAAAATTTTGGTATATTTTTAAAAAATTCAATGACTTAACAAAGGTTTAAATCAGTCACATATATTCATAGCGGCTTCACATTAATTGAATGTCCTACATTGAAATTGAAGAGCTCTTGTCTTGTTTTGGTTTATCATATGAGTTAGTTGGAGATTGCCACTTTAGCTCTTATCAAACTATAGTTTTTTTTTGTTTAATGTGCAGACTAGAGATGATTAATGTCTTTATTTTCTTAAAAATAGGTGAGTTCAACTATTTCCATTCCAACTGCCTTCATTGAATTATTTTATTTTCTATATATTTTGCATATGAGTGCAAGCACAAGGGTTTTTTTAGTCGGAAAATATGTATAAATTTGTAGGTAATTGAGTATAGTTTGTTATTCAATTCAGTTAATTTATTTTAATATTTGAGACCAGGCTACTTGATATTTATTTAGTATGGATTATGTATTTGTGAAATTTGTGATAAATATCTATAAGATTTATTCTGATTAGTGAAGGCAACAATAGTTAATAATATAATGATTGAAATTTAATCGGGGCTCTGGCTAACATATTGTACGGTTAAGGTGTTTCTCTCATGAGTGTATTTTTTCTATTCAAATTGGCGTCTTCAGAAATCACAAGGTTTTTGGTGACCCGTGTATTAGTAATGCCCCTGCCTATTTTTCCTTCCTTGTACAATATATTTATATTGTTAAAGAGCAATTACATTTTTAATCCCTTTGGTATACTTTTTTTTCATAATTCGCGTCATATTATTCTTTTAAAATAGTAGTCAAATATATAAAATAATTTTCTTTTATTTTAAAGTACAATATGTTTTCTTTCAATATGTTTTTAATATTTTTGAGATGCTCAAATAAAAATTATTGATTTTATCAAAATCCTTCCTTATTTGAACTATGTAAATAATAAATTTATAAAAAAGAAATAACAAAGAAATAACATACACCAAGAATATCATCCAGAAAGAGATAGTAGATCGGATACAACATGATAACACATTTATTTTTTCATACAATAAAATATCGATAATCAAATACTATATAATTAATTCACATAAAACCAGAAGATACCAAATTTCTTTTAAATTCAACTATTGTATCAATGTTATAATATTTATATTTTCGTTAAATTTGCATCTATCATAACGTTAATTGTTATTACACAGAATTCTTTTTTATTCTATATTTTATACATTTTTATCGATAAACCTAAAAAATACGTGCAACGCACGTACACTAAAATTAGTTATTAAAAAAATATCGTGTCCTAAAAAAACAAAATACTATGGGTCGGTTTGATTTTTATAGTTTACACATTTTACCTAACAAAATTAAGAAACGTAGGACATGTGTTCAACTAGGCTCATCATAAGCTGTATTTAGGCATCATTACTTTTTGTAAATTTTAAATTTTAGACTCACATTAGTGCCCACTATAACAAAGTACTACAATAGTTTATTTCCTTAAAATGTCAATGGTCATATTATGCGAATGTGAGCTTCCACATATTTTATAAGGGATTAAATTACGTGTCATGGCAGGAATTTAAATTCATAGGCAAAGAATGATTAATGGTATATGCTTTGTTTCTATTATAAAATTGGCCTTATTTTCTGTTTACCATCAAAATCGGATAACAATTAAATTTATAAGTGATTTTAAGGATACATGGATTAATTTGATACAAAGCAATAAATTAAGTTGCTATTGAATAAACAAAGATGAAATAAATTTAAACCACACGACTTGGATAGTTTTAGCTTTGATGAAATAATTACTCTCGAGTCAGGCTCACCACGACCAGTGTCGATCAAGAAAGAACAAGAAACAATAATATATTACTTTTTAGTGCGTGTTACAATGTGTCAAATGAATTATTAGACCCCCTTTTATATAGTAGGGGAGTCCTATTTTATGTACAACTCTATGAAAGGTAAAAAATCTTCTGATCCGCTGATTGCCAGTTCCTCATCGATATGTGCCGAGATTCCCGCCGTAACATTTGGCCGGTCACGGATATTTCGGCCTTCTATTGGCTATGCTCGATGGTCTGACAATGTTATTCGATGTCGTTCGAGGCTAGGACTCATTCTAGGATCATGGCCTCAATATTCTCGAAGGCATGCATCATGCCCTCGGTTCTAGCCCGGTGGGACTTTGGCTCGATTTTGGTCCCTTATTGCCATATCTCGAGCCTGGCTTATCTTGTCGGAGGTTAGGATGCACCATGAGCTCGATTTCACCCGTATACAGATAATTCCCTCGTTTTTCGGAGAGTAAACGACGAGAAACGATATGAGCTTCCGATTCTTACTTCGATACACCGTGACAGAAACGATAAAATAATTGAAACATCTCCTCAGTCAAGTCTTAATGGCATTAAATGCATGTCAGCCATCGGTCGGCCGTCCCTGGATGCAAAACGCCGCTGAACTACTATAAATACCCCCTCCTTTGTTCATTTTAACTTTTCATCAAACCTTCTACCCTCGTACATTTAAGATTTCAATACTTTTGAGCACATTTACCCCGGTTATTCGAGTCCCTTTGCAAGAATTTTTACCCATCTTCATCTCAAGACAACAAGTCTAATCCTTCAATATTCCTTTCTTTCTCCACCTTTCTCACACTTTCCTCCATTTTTTAAAGAAATGGCAAAGAGTTCCAAGACCGGTCCCCAGAAAGAAACTCCTTCAACTTAGCGACCGGCTACTGAGAACGAGGAGACCGTTTCGCGCGTTGCCGTTGATGAACCAATACCTGAACCCCCTTTGAAAATGTTCATCCTTGGGGGATACTCGGTCAACATCAATTTCAAGGTTGAAAAGCCTTCCTCCGTACAAGGTCGGTGTGAGGAGGTCTCGAGATACATCTGCTCGATCACTGAAGAGATCCTCCTACGGTCCGAAAGACTGCAACTGGGCCAATAAGGACATAGTGGTCCCCAACCCCGATGAAGCCATTACCACCCATGTCGAGGGATACCTAAGTGTTTACACTTATACCTTTACATTGGGCCTAGTGGATCCAATCATTTTGGATTTCTGTAGAAGGTACAACGTGTGCCTAGGCCAGATTCACCCATCGCTCTAGAGGATTATGATCCTTCTCCGGTTCTTCGTGAACAAAATCGATTGGTGCTCGTTCACCATTGACTATCTTCTTCGCTTATGCAGTCCTCGAATCTTCTGGGGAGGATTAATAGAGCTTGGGCGGTGGGCCAGTAAAGCCCCATTCTCAAGTATTGATGAGGACCGGGATCGGGGTTGGCAAGGCCATTTAGTCCGAGCCGAGTGCAGGCCGTTCACTGAGAAGTGGAATACCTCATGTAAGTACGATTTACTTTTGAACGTCAATTTTACACCTACTTCTCTTTTTCTTATCGGTAATTTATGGTGGTGCAGCAGTCGCTCGGGTCCCAAACGACGTCCTTGATTCAAGGAGTGGGTCAAGGGTATCGTATCATAGATGCCCTATTCCGAGCGCTCGTGGAGCAAGCTCTCAAAGGTCCGGTGGTAGGCCCGTTCCTATGGTGAGACTTCTTTCCCGAGTAGGTAGTATTAAGATTCCTTTTTTAATATTAAGCCCTTACTCCCTTTACTCATTTTTTGCAGGTTTATCTAAGGATGTCGAGCTGAGGCCTCCAGCCGGTGGCGAGGATTTACCTACTGAGTCACCTGCTCTGAGACATGTCAAAGAGAAGAAAAGAAAGAGGGCTCTGAGTTCCCCGAGCTCGGAGAAAAAGAAAACAAGGAGAAGGCTGGTGCGCAAGTCAAGAGAAAACACTAGCGCCCGAGCACCAACTTCAGATTCGCACTATCGGTTGAGGGACGAATCCGAAGAAGAAGAACCTTTTGCTCTAGAGGCCTGCGAGCCATCGCAGCTTGAAAAGCAGGGTGCCTCCGAACCAGAGATCCGTGAGGCATATCTATCTCAAGCCAGGGAGATCGATGAGGAGACTGGGACCGAGGCTTCCCGAGATGCGGGGAATGCCCCGAAGAAGGAACTCAATGTGATAGACATCACCGAGTCACCCTCGTTCACCGATTCCATGTATAACGAGGCTCAAACGGTGAAAGAGCATCCCAACGAGGGGGCCCACGGAGCGGACGACCCCCTTCGCTGCATTTTTGACGGTGTGGATTCCACAACCATGAAAGACGTCATCGGATTGGGTGATATAGAGGTACCGAGGAACAGTACGACCTCGAGGGCAGGCGGGCCTAACTCGAGCCTGAAATTGGTCAACCGGTTCCCTGCCCCGAGTGTGGATCCTGATCGGAAACGGTCCATTGTCATTACCATTCCGGAGGATGCCCAAGTTCTTTCCGTCCCCGTAGGGCTGGCTAGTTACCTCCGGTGCCTGGTGACCGAAGAAGACCAGGCCAAAATGAACGAGGTAAATGTGCCCTGCCTGTTCAATGAAGTACAACAAGTGCTGAACCGACTAACTTCAGATAACTCTCGATGATTTTAATTTCTCATTTTATACTTGAATTAATTCATTGATAATCCTAATATTTTTCTTCGTATTTGTAGGCCTTAGTGATTTACCATGAAACTTTCCTCCGGTACCGGGATGAGCTGAACTAGCTCAAAACCGAAGTCAGAGAGCTTACTGCGAAGAGAGACTCGTACAAACTTCTCAGTGAGCAGCGTGAAGCACAGGCTAAGAGCCTTCAAACTGAGTTGGAAGTGGCTCGGAAAGAACACGCGGCCTGGTCGAACAGGTAAAAAGTTTTGAAGTTAGTGACGATATGCTAGACACGGTGTCTAATGGTCGGAACCCACAGGTTCAGCAGAAGATTGATCGGATCGACCAGCTCCGAGCCGAGATGGATGCAATCAAGGTCGAGGCCGAAGAATGAAGAGGTAGGATTGACCGCCTGGCCTCGGAAGAGGAGACTGCCTGGGCGCAGTTGACCTCGACGGAGGTCCAGCTTCGAGCGACGAGGGAGAAGGCTGAGGCACGGTCCCAAAAGATTGAGGAGATCCAGTCTCAACTAAGCTCGGTTGTTTCTGATCGAGAGACCCTTGCCAAGGAGCTTAAGGTGGCCAAGTCGGTGGTTGAAGTAACCAAATCTAATGCCGACGAGATGGTGGCCCAGTATAAAATCGATGTTGAGGCAGCCCGGGACTGCTTGAAAGATATTGTCGAGTATGTGAAGTGGCAGTCCCGAAGGTAGGCCCTCGAGGAAGTTCTAGCTCGAGGTTTGGATTTGTCGGTCGAGGTCGAAAATGCTATAGGGCTCGAGGCCTAGGACAAGAAGTTGGCGTATCTCGAGGACGAAGAAGACTCCGAGGGTTCAGACGAATCCGGGGGCGGAGAAGATTCTGATGGTCTCGGCGACGAGGCTGGCTCTGGTGAAGACCAAGCCGTTTAAGTACCTTGTAGATTTTGTTTCTTCTTGTTTTTGTACTTTTGTACTTTTTTGTCAAGGCCTTTTGGCCTTTGTAAAGATCTTTTCATATATATATATATAAAATACTTTTTTTCCCTTCGACAGTTTTTGAGATTGCTTCCTTTGGCTTTTTTCCTTATGATTGTAAAGATATCGAATGCCTTAGCACGTAATAATTAGGTCTTGTTCGAAGGTTCGAACATGCCTTGCTCTCGATGTTATTTTGTTTAAGACTCGTGGGGGGCTCGGTATGACTGGAAGCTTTCCTCAAAGTACTTAGAATATTTTTTTTATAGATTGTAATTTGCTGAAAGTAGCCTTTTGAATCAGTTTAGAAATTTTGAAGGCCCTTTTTTTTGGTTACGGGTCTCGGACGTCTCCGAATCATTTTAATACAGCCATAGCCTTTCTAGTTCGGGTGCTGCCCAGTGGGCTTGTCACCCCGAGTCATCCGAGCTTAACCGAGATAACCGTTCCCGAATGGGGGTGGCCGTAGCCTTTAAAGTTCGGGAACTGCCAAATAAGCTTTGTGCCCCCGGGCTTCATTATCCCTGGCTATCTGAATCTACCTTAGGGCAGTCCCCGAGTGAGGTGGCCCTTGGGATCGATGTTTTTAGGGGATCAAATTTAAGAAAGAAAAATTTTCAAGGGAAAAAATATTTATTCGCAAGGTAGAAACTTCCTTTCAATTTTGTGCGTAATAAACAAAGTTACATATGTGTTCAAAAGTTGTGTACGAGCTCGGGCAGTCTATGTTGGCACGGTTCATTCGACCGTTTGGCCCTTAGAGTAAATCCGATCGATCGAGCCTAGACTATTAGAGCACAAAATTTCTTTCCTTGCCATAATCGTTATATGAGGGTGATGCCCCCCAGTGTTTGGGGTTGATCATCGAGAAGCCTCGGATACTATTGACAACCGATCTTCGATTTTAAGTTAGCACGATCCACTGTTGCCTCATTTAAAACCTTGCCGAAAACCTCATTTGGGACAAAACCGGTTCAAGGAAAAAAGAGTACAACGCGTGCTTTCAAGCCTTAGTAGTAATATCGTTTCAAGTGAGTTACGTTCCAGTTGTTCGGTAGTTTCTCACCGTTCATTGCTCCGAGCTTGTACGACCCTTTCCCGGAGATCTCGATAATTTGATACGGACCTTTCCAGTTCGGTCCCAGCTTTCCTTCGTTTGGGTTCTGGGTGTTTAATGTGACCTTCCTCAACACTAAGTCCCCGACATTGAAGTGTCGAAGGTTGGCTCTCCGATTGTAATACCTTTCGATCCGTTGTTTTTGGGAGGCCATCTGGATGAGGCGGCTTCGCGCCTTTCATCTAACAGTTCCAGGCTCGTATTCATGGTCTCGTTGTTTGATTCTTTGGTTGCATATCAGAACCTGAGACTCGGTTCTCCGACTTCGATCGGTATTAGAGTTTCGGCGCCGTAAACTAACGAGAACGGGGTGGCCCCGATACTGGTCTTCAAGGTAGTACGGTAAGCCCATAGGACTTCAGGCAAGATTTCTTTTCATTTTCCTTTTTCGTCAGTCAATCTCTTTCTGAGGTTTTGGAGTATAGTTTTGTTTGTGGACTCTTATTGCCCATTCACACTAGGATGATATAGTGTTGACAGGATTCTTTTGATCTTATGATCTTTGAGAAACATGCTTACTTTGCTGCCGATGAACTGCTTTCCATTGTCACATACGATCTCGGCCGGCATTCCGAACCAACATATTATGTGGTCCCAGATGAATTTAATAACTTCCTTTTCCCTGACTTTCTCAAACACTTGGACTTCCACCCATTTAGAAAAATAGTCAGTCATAAACTATATAAATTGAGCCTTATCGGGTACCCATGAAAGGGGCCCGACGATATCCATCCCCTATTTCATGAACGGCCAGGGCGACATGACCGAATGTAATAGCTCCCCGGGCTGATAAATCGTTGGAGCATGCCTTTGACATCCGACGCATTTTAGTACGAACTCATTCGCGTCCTTTTCCATGTCGATCCAATAGTAGTCGTCTCTGATTATTTTCAGAACTAACGATTTGGCGCCCGAATGATTTTCGCAGGTGCCTCCGTGGATTTTTCTTAGAACATACTCGGTGTCTCTGGGTCCAAGACATATTACGAGTGGGCCATCGAATGTTCTCCGGAACAGTGTACCGTCTTTGGACAGACTGAACCGGGCCGCCTTCGTACACAGAGTCCTCGATTCCTTAGGGTCCGAAGGCAGTTTTCTGGTCTTCAGATATTCTATATATTTGTTTCTCCAGTCCCAAGTTAGGCTTGTTGAGTTTATCTCGGCGTGACCTTCTTCCACCACCGATCTCATGAGTTTTACGACCGCGCCCCCGAGTTGAACTCATCGTCATCGACCGATGATTCCAAGTTAGCAAGGGCGTCAACCTTGCTATTTTGATCCCGAGGCATATGTTGTGAAGTCCACTTTTTGAACCGATGTAACGTTACCTGCAGTTTATCCAGGTATCTTTGCATTCATTCCTCTATGACTTCGAACGTCCCATTAACTTGGTTCACCACAAGGAGGGAGTCGCACTTATCTTCGATCACCTCTGCCCCCAAGCTTTTCGCAAGTTCGAGACTTGCAATCATGGTCTAATACTCGGCCTCATTGTTAGTTAATTTTACAGTCCTAATAGATTGTCTAACTATATTACCTGCGGGTGGTTTCAAGACAATTTCAAGTCCGGACCCCTTCGCGTTCGAGGCACCATCCTTAAAGAGGGTCCAGATTCCTGAAGAAGTACCCGAGTTCAACAACAACTCTCTTTCGACCTCGTGTCTTAGGTCCGGTGTAAAGTCGGCTACAAAGTCTTCCAAAATTTGAGACTTAATGGCGGTTTGAGGCCGATATTCGATGTCGTACCCACTGATCTATACGGCCCATTTGGCCAACCGTCCCGAGAGCTCGGGTTTATGCATTAAATTTCTCAATGGGTAAGCGGTTACGACACGTATGGGGTGACATTGAAAGTACAGTTTTAGCTTCCTAGAGGCGCTTAGCAAAGCAAGCGCCAACTTTTCTAGGTGAGGGTACCTAGTTTCGTCCTCGCCAAGAGTCCTGCTAACATAGTAAATTGGATATTGCGTACCTTTCTCTTCGCAGACCAGGACTCCACTTACCGCTATCTCCGATACTGCTAAGTACAGGTATAGTTGTTCGTCTGTCTTCAGCGTGTGATGCAGCGGTAGGCTCGATAGATATCTCTTGATCTCCTTCAAGGCCCGTTGGCACTCCGGGGTCCATGAAAAGTTATTCTTTTCCTTCAACAGTGAGAAGCAATTGTGGCTCTTGTCGTATGACCTCGAAATAAATCGTCCCAAGGCGTCTATGCGTCCGATTAACTTTTGTACGGCCTTCACGTTGTCCACCACAACAGCGATATACTCGATGGCATTGATCTTATCGAGGTTGATCTCGATCCCCCTATTGGATACCATGAATCCGAGGAATGTACCGGACCCGACTCCAAAAACACATTTCTCTGGGTTCAGCTTCATATTGTATTTTTTCAATATGCTGAACGTTTCCTGCAAATGTTTCAAATGGTCCTCTACTCGCAGGGACTTAACCAACATATCGTCAATGTACACCTCCATTGATTTTCCTATTTGTTCTTCGAACGTCCGATTTACTAGGCATTGGTAAGTGGCGCCGATGTTTTTTTTGTTCGAACGACATCACATTATAGCAGTAGGTGCTGTACTTGGTGATAAAGGACGTTTTTTCCTGATCACCCGGGTCCATCCAAATTTGGTTGTACCCGGAATAAGAGTCGAGAAAACAGAGGATCTAATGATCGGTCGTCGCATCGATCATGCGATCGATGTTAGACAAAGGGAAAGAGTCCTTGAGACACGCTTTATTCAAATATTTATAATCCACACACATTCTTAATTTTTTACCTTTTTGGGGGACTACTACTACGTTTGTTAACTAGTCCGGGTATTTAACCTCCTGGATGGATCCTATTGTAAAGAGATTAGATACCTCGTCCTTGATGAAAGCATGTTTGACCTCGGACTGGGGTCTCCTCTTCTACTTGACCGGGTGGAACTTTGGGTCCAGACTCAGCGTTTGAGTGGTTATTTCCGGCAAGGTCCCTGTTATATCAAGGTGGGACCAAGTAAAACAATCTTCGTTAGCTATAAGAAATTGAATGATTGTTTTACTGAGCTCGGGATTCAACCCCGTGCCCAGGTATACCTTTCGATCAGGCAAGCGTTCGATCAGTACGACTTGTTCCAGTTCCTTGACCGTTGATTTGGTAGCATCAGAATCATCGGGAGCTATGAAAGACCCGGGAACTCCATAATCGTCGTCCTCCCCCACCTCCTGCTTCTACGGTTGGGACGAAGTCGGTGTCAGTAGTTGCTATTAGTTTCTCCCTTGTTGACCGGACCGAGCTCCTTAGGTGCCGTAAGTGTTGATATCGGGACCAGCTCGTCGACCGCAAATATCTCTTTGGTGTCTGGTTGTTCTCCGTAAACTATTTTAGTTCCTCCCAGCGTCGGGAACTTCAACACCTAGTGTAGAGTCAAAGGTACCACCCTCATCTTGTGAATCCATGATCTTCCGAGCAGAGCATTGTACCTCAGGTCCCCCTCGATCACATAGAACTTTGTTTCCTGAACGGTCCCGGCGGTGTTCACCGGTAACATTATCTCCCCTTTAGTGGTCTCACATACCATGTTGAACCCGTTTAGGACTCAAATCGCAGGCACGATATGATCTTGTAGGACGAGATGTTCCACGACCCTCGATCTGATGATATTGGTCGGGATACCTGAATCAATTAACACACGTTTAAATCGAGATTTATTTATTAGTATTGATATTACCAGTGCATCATTGTGGGGCTGCATTATCCCCTCAGCGTCTCCGTAGTTGAAATATAAGGTTCCCTCCGGAACATAATCCCGAGTCCTTGTTTCCCTTGTGATAGATACTTTGGTGCGCCTCAGCATCGGCCCCTGGGAACATCGACCCCACCGAAGATCATGTTAATGACGTGTTGAGGTTCCTACTGTTCAACCTTTTTACCAGAATCTCTATTCCTAAAGTGGTTCTTGGCTCGATCACTCAAGAACTCTCGGAGATGTCCGTTATTGAATAACCGGGCTACTTAATCTCTTAATTGTCGACAATTTTTTGTCCTGTGACCGTGAGTGCCATGATATTTACAAGTTAGGTTAGGATCCCTTTTGGCTGGATCAGATTGTAGAGGTTGATTCCATTTGGTGTCTTTGATACGTCCAACGGCGGATACGATGACGACGACATCAACGTTAAAATTGTACTCCGATAGCCTTGGCGCTTCTTTCGGCCCGATAGGCCTGTTGAAACTGCTTTTGCTTATGAGTCCTCGGTTGTTTTGACCTCGATCACTTCTTCTTTCACTTTTCACGGGCTTTCGCCCAGATCCACTACCTCTTTGGTCTCCATTGTATACCTGATACTGATCCCCTTTTGACCTTGGTTAACGGTCAATGTCTCTCCTGACTCTGTCAACTGATCTGACGGGATAAACAGATCTCTATGGGCCCCCGAGTTGATCATCTTTGACCCTTATTTTTTGATTGATACCAATTATGCACGTTGGCCCAGGTGACAGCCGAGTACTCCACTAGATTTTGCTTCAACTGATGTGAAGCCAACGAGCTTCGAACATTGAGTCCCTGGGTGAAGGCTTGAACGGCCCAATCATCTGCGACCGGAGGCAAGTTAATCCATTCCATTTGAAATCGGGACACGAATTCCCTGAGCATCTCATTATCCCTCTGCTTCATTTTAAAAAGTTCTGACTTCGTGGTCTCGACCTTGATAGCCTAGACGTGTGCTTTTACGAATGAATCTGCAAGTATAACAAACGAGTCAATAGAATTATGAGATAGGTTATGATACCATATCATAGCTCCCTTGGATAGATTTTCCCCGAACGTTTTTAGCAGGATGGACTCGATCTCGTCATCCTCTAAGTTGTTCCCTTTGATGGCGCTCGTGTAGGAGGTCACATGCTCATTTGGGTCGGTCGTTCCGTTGTTGTAATGACCCGACTGGTCATTTTGAGCCCTAGCACGTCGTTTAGCAGTTTGAGGCCACGAGTAGCTTCACTTCAGGTATTATGACTTTCACGCATGGTCGGAATTGAAATTTTGGAAGTTCAGAGTTGATTTGGAAAGAAAATTCTCATTTCAGAAGCTTTAAGTTGGGAGAATTGACTAAAGTTGGATTTTTGAGTAAACGATTTCAGAATTGGGATTTAAAGGTTCTAACAGGTTTGTATGATGATTTCGGACTTGGGCGTATGTCCGTATCGGGTTTTGGATAACCCGTGAGTGTTTCGGCACCTATTGTGGAAGTTAGTATTTTGGAAGAATTCCATAAATTTGGGTTGAAGTGCATTTCAAGGCTATCAATGTCCGTTTGGGATTTTGAGTATGGGTATAGATTCGTATGGTGATTCTGGAATTGGGAGCGCGTCCGAAAGTGGATTCGGAGGTCCGTAAGTCATTTTGGAGTCATTTGGGTAAAGCTAGAAATTTGAAGGTTTTTGAGAAGTTTGACCGGAAGTGAACTTTTGATATCACGGTCGGATTCCAATTTCGGAAGTTGGAGTAGGTTCATAATGTCGAATGTGACCTGTGTGCAAAATTTGAGGTCAATCGGACGTGATTTGATAGGTTCCGGAATCGAATGCATAAGTTTGAAGTTCTAAAGTTCATTAAGCTTGCATTGGGGTGCAATTCATGATTTCGATGTTGTTTGATGTGATTTGAGGCCTCGAGTAAGTTTGTATTATGTTATGGGACTGGTTGGTGTGATAGGACGGGGTCCTGGGGGCCTCGGATGTGTTTCGGGGTGGTTTCAGATCGAATTTGGATGAAAAGCTGTTGCTGGATTGCTGGTTTTGGTTTTATTCTTCGTGAACGCGAAGGGAGTCCCGCGTTCGCGAAGAAGGAAAATGGTGGCTACTATCTTGTGCTTCGCGAACACGATCAGTGGGTCGCGAACGCGTAGAGGAGTTTTGAGGCCGCTGGGTTTTGGCCTTCGTGAATGGTGTAGTTTGCGAACGCGGAAGGATTGACTGAGGAAACTACGCGAATGCGAAGGGTTAATCGCGAATGCGTAGAAGAAAGGAGGAGACGGGCCTAAGGCTATTTGGCCTACTCGAACGCGATGGCTTGAACGCGAACATGATGCCTTGCATGGACAGGCCTTCGCAAATGTGACACTGGTCACACGAACGCGAAGGGGAAATTCTAGGGCAGGAACATTTGGCCTTCGCGAACGCGAAGAAGAACGGTTCTGGGCAGTGTTCTGTTAAAGACAGGGTTTGGACTCATTTCCACTCCATTTCTTCATGGGAGCCGATTTTGGGGACGATTTTTGAGCACTATTTCCACCATCAACCATGAGGTAAGTGATTCCTACTAGTTGTGAATTAAATATAAGGTTTATACATGAATTTAGACATAAAAATTTGTAAAACAATTGGAGTTTTGAAGAAAAACCTAGAAATTGGTATTTTTAATTTTTCACCACGAAAATGGTTATGGAATTGGATAGAAATGATATATTCAAGTTCTTGAGATTATGGGTAACGTTTTCATTCGAAAATTTCCAGAATTCGAGCACGTGGGCCCGGGGTAAATTTTAGGAATTTTACCATTTTGGATAGGGTAATTTATTTAATAGATGAATTTCGAATTATTGAACATATATTAATAATTTTATATAACTTTTGGATAGTTTCGAATTTTTTGGCATCGAAACGAGAATTTTACGCGACGCGATAATCGGAAAGTGGACTTTGAGACGAGGTAAGTCTCTTGTCTAATCTTGTGAGGGGGAAGTTACTCCATAGGGATTAAATTGAATAATTGTTGCTAATTGCGGGGGCTACGTACGCACGAGGTGACGAGAGTCCGTGCGTAACTACTATAAATGCTAAAGTCCGGGTAGTTTAGGACTCAAAGCATGAATTACATGTGTACATTGTATTCTTTGTTTAATTAATATTAATTAATATATATGAATATATTGTGAATTTGTCACATAAAGATATTAAAGGATGGAAATTTCGTATGCTTGATTTTCTGTTATATTAATTAATTATTAAAAGAAATTGTCTTCCTCCCGAATTTGTCTTTAATAAATATACTCACTTCCCGGAGGTACATAAGAAAATGTCCTCCTTTCTTGTGGAGCGGGCCGAACGCCTTGGCAGGATATATGCATCTATGGATCGCGCTGCACGTCCCTCGACAGTATACACGATACTCTGGATCGGGTCGTACGTCCTCGGCAGAAATCGTGCTTAATAATAATAATAACACGATACCTTAATAGTTTATTTCAGCTTGTGAAGCTAATTGATAAATTGAAAATCTTTGAAATTTATTGAATTATTATTCCTGCTTGTTAAGAATTATTGTTGTTCCTGTAAATGAGACTTATTGATAAATTTGGAAATTTATTTGAATTGAAGGAATTTAATTATTTCTACTAGTCAATAAAATTATTGTTAATTCTATGAACCACGTTGATATAAATAATTCTATTTCATGATTATTTAATATTATTGACCCATAGTGAGTGTCAAAGTCGGCCATCTCATCTCTACCACTTCGAGATTAGGCTTGATACTTACTGGGTACACGTTGTTTTCGTACTCATACTGCACTTGCTGCATATTTTATTGTGCAGGTACATATATGTATAGCGGTCTTGTGGGCGCAAAGGTGTGGTTAATAATTGTGGGAACATATGTGAGCTGCATTCTATATTACGATCTGCAGTTAACAGAGTCTCCGTAAGAGTTATTATATTTTCCTGTCTAATTTGTATTCTGGACAAATGTTGTATTTTATTTTAAATTTTCTAGTAAATGCTCGTGCACTTGTGATACCGAATTTTGGGATGATTATGGGTTGCACGGTATTGGAAATTTTTAAAGATATTAGTGCGTATTTTGTAAACTTCATCTCCTGCTATTTAATTGAGGGGAACAACTATGACTTCAAAAATATTAAAATAAAAATTTATATAGTATTTATTGTTGGCTTGTCTGACAGCGGTGTCCGGCGCCATCATGACCTTTATGGATTTTGGGTCGTGACAGTTGTACTTAGGAATCTCGGGCATGTAGAACTTTTTTGGGATCGGCTTCGGCGCTGCGCTCGAAGGAAAAGATTTTTGAATAAACTTCTTGGAATCCAGGCCCTTCAATATCGGAAGTGCTCCTGGGATTTGATCGACCATGGAATTGTAGGTTTCCACCTTTTTTTCATTGGCTTCTATTTTCTTCTCCCCCGATTCTATCCGTTTTGTCAATTCCTCGAGCATTTTTATGATCTTAGGGTTAGTCTCCGATTCATTTTCATTCGGCCTCTCTATGATCGGTTCATTTCTGCGGGTGACTTCCCGGGATGGCTTAGGCTCGACGCTGCTCGACGCTCGGCTTTGGTTCTGAAGTTGGGCTATCGCTGCCTGCTGAGCATGCAGCATTTCGGAGATCACCCGTAAGCTGATCCCATCTCATTCACCGTCACGAGCATTTTGAGCTACCGACCGGACTCCCCCGCAGATGTTGTTCTCAAGTTCGGTGGGCAAATTCATGTTGATGGCCATGTGTGGGCTGGCGTCGATAGGGTCCGTGACTGGAACTCAGCTGAGATCGACTGAGGGCACCTCGTTACCGGGTGTTGCATTGTTGTTCTCGCCATGGTGGTCGGACTTCGCATCCATGTTTAGAGGGGCACACTGGGGTTTTGACATTTCGATTTTAACCTGGAATCAAAGACACTTCAAAGAACAAGTGTAAAATAGGGTGTGTTACGGGAATTTGTATCAAATTGTCGCTATTATCCTTAGCCCCACAATGAGCGCCAAACTATTTACCTCAAAATCGGATAACAATTAAATTTGTAAGTGATTTTAAGGATACACAGATTAACTTGATATAAAGCAATAAATTAAGTTGCTATTGAATAAACAAAGACGAAATAAATTCAAACCACACGAGTTGGATAGCTTCAGCTTTGATGGAATAATCGCTCTCGAGCCGGGCTCACCACGACCGGTGTCGATCAAGAAAGAACAAAAGCTTAAAGACACAGAGAAATAATAACGTATTGCTTTTTAGTGCGTGTTACGGTATGTCAAATGAATTATTAGACCCCCTTTATATAGTAGGGGAGTCCTATTTTAGGTACAACTCTATAAGAGGTAAAAAATCTTCTGATTCGTTGATTGTCGGTTCCTCATTGATAGGTGCCGAGATTCCCGCCGTAACATTCGGCTGATCATGGATATTTCGGCCTTGTGTTGGCTATGCTAGATTGTTTGACAATTTTCTTCGAAGTCGTTCGAGGCTAGGACCGATTGTGGGATCATGCCTTCGATATTCTCGAAGGCAGGCGTTATGCCCCTGGGTTCTAGTACGATGGGACTTTGGCTCGAGTTTTGTCCCTTATTGCCATATCTAGAGCCTGGCTTATCTTGTCGGAGGTTAGGATGCGCCATGAGCTCTATTTCACCCGTATACATTTTCTTAATGCTTGGGTTAACTTGTAGAATCAGAGACTCCGAGAATACCCTACAAACATCGTAAATCTTAGGAAAAATGACAATGTATAGCCGCTCTCAAAATAATAGCCGAAAAATATATATTTTTTGTATATTTTGTATATATACATTCTGTATATTATAATCTAAAATTCTATAAATTTTATACACTTTTTTGACTATCAAATGTGAATAGTTTCGGGCGCACGGTAAAAGTGAAAAAAGCCTTATGCCTATCTTTCTTTTTCTTTAAACTGTGTGATTATTGTGTGCTTTTATTACGCTTATAGTATAATAATAAATAATTATAAATAAATGATATCCTAGTTCATATATAGGTATAATTATCAGAATCCGATTCTACAAATCTAAAGATTCTGCGCAGCTAAGCTGATGAAAGGATAAGAAGTTGGAGAGATCTAATCCTGAAAAATCTAACAGTCAAGATATTTTTAAAAACAAAGTCTATTCAAATTGTTTTTATGGCTTAAATAATTAGGTCCTTAGCTGTTCAGAAATATTTGTAGAGTCAAACTAATAAGTTTGAGTAATATTTTAAAATGTACTAATTAAATAGTACTATATTTTACCATTTTAATATGAGAAAAGTAAATTGATACTCTCTCCGTCTCATATTATTAATCGTGATTATTAAAAATAGTTGTCTCAAATTATTTGTTATTTTAGAAGTTCAAGATAAAATTGATTATTTTTCTTCTTTTACCCTTAGTAATAATTCCTCTTCAATGAAGATAGATTTTATCTTAAGACATAAATAAAGGTAAAACAGTCTAATCTCTTTTCTAATTAATGTTTTTTAAGGGACGTGTGAAAGAAAAAATACGACAGATAATATGAGACAGGGGAGTAGCAATTTTCTTTTAGTTTATAGATAATTAATTATTAATTTCAGAATATGAATAGGTTCAGTGGATTTAGGTGTTAGGATTGGTCAAATTATCCTTCACCTCTACTTCAGAAACTTGACTTAACCAACTTTCTGAATTATGTTTTCCATAAGTTTTAAGAATTCAATGTTAATAAGCAATTTGACATGTGGTCTTAGTTTTACCTATAACTATTGCTCCCTGCGGTCCGTTTTAATTGATTTTTTGATTTTTTCTTGTGGTCCACAATATTTGATTTTTGCGGACATCAAGAAGGAATTAATTTCTTTTTTCAAAGTTACTATTAGAATAAAGAGTCTAGGAGTATTTGTTATATTTCTAATTAACAAAATAAGGTTAATATGATCAATTTTATTGTTAATTAATGGTAAAAAGTGGATTTCTTAATATATGTGAGAATAACTAAAAAAGTTAATTAAAGTAGACCGGTGAGAATAATATATTGGATTCATCACCCAAATATCTAATGAAATATTGACCTTATAGATTGTGCTAATTGATAAGACAAATAGTGACCCAATTAATGCACATTCATTAACTGAACTATTTTAATATTGCAAATATTAGTTATTAAATAAATTTAAAAAAGAAAACTAGGTAGATATACAAAGCTGTGTCTGTGCTGGAGAGGATACAGCTACATGAATTTAGATAAGTTGGAATGTCACATGTTGTGTATTCCAAGAAGATAATAAGCACATTTGGAATTTGGAGCTATAAACTCAAACAAACTTATTACTCTAACAAGTACCCCTTTGTCTCATATGATGTGTGTTTCTTTTTTACCCGCCTCTTAAAAAATATTAATTAGGAAAGGGATTGAACTATTCTAATCTTATTTATGTCTTAAGATATAATCTTTCTTCAATGAATATTTATTTTATTTATGTGTTATTTCCATCTTCAAAAACAATTATTATTAAGAGCAAAAAAAGAAAAAAACAATCAATTTTGTCTAACTTGACAAATAATTTGAGACAATTATTTTTAGTAATCACGACAGTTAATACGAGACGGATGGAGAATCATGTTGTCCAATTACTGCTATAAATGTCCACATATTGGAAAGATAATTGCTTGGCAAGTATCGCACTTTGCCTTGTCAGATGATCTTACCATTATAATTGTTCCTTTTTTCCTTCTTTGGATCCAAGAATTAAAGGAGTGGAAGGAAGAAAGGGAATGAGCTTTTGGTGAAATTTGGACCATGCACTTCCACATAGGAAAATGCAAGTGTATCACTTTGCCTTGTCAGATGATCAAATCAGTCAAACCTGTTTACAACAATAATCTTATTTGTTTCGATATTTTTTTGATTGATATAATAAAATATTACTATTAAAAATATATATTATAACGTAACATCAAAATTTAATTTCAACAAAAACTTGACTATAGCAAAGTGTTACTGTAAAGGATGATTATTATAAGTCCGATTGTAGCTTTTTTCTTCTTTTTGTGGTTGGGTGAGTATTAACAATGAAAGGAGAAGAACATTAACAGAGGTAAAATTTAGATAAAAGGAATTTAAAAGAAATACGCGAAAAGCTAGGAAAATTCAACATCTATATATATAGATATATATTAGATTGCATCGACTGAGATTTAAACATGGCAACTAAATAGCAAATCCAACCAGTTTAGTTTTGTTAGCGATGATAACATTTAGATTTTTATTATTACACATTAATAAGGATATAATATTCTCAATTTTCTCTTTCAGTTCATTTTTTTTTTGTTTCAATTTATGGATGTACAAGTCACCATCATTATGAAAGTGTATGCTTAATCTGATCCAAAATATTACTAGTAGTTGTTCATAAATTGAATTTTTAGTATAATAGTTGACGTTTAGAAAAATAAGAAGTCATATTTTTTAAATCTATCCTTATATATTGCTGATATTAGTACTGTTAGTTAAATAAAACATTTAAGAAAGAGATAATTGATCATTTAAATAAATATTCATATGATTAAGACTATTAAGAAAGAGATAAATGCATGATTAAGGGTGAAAATACAATCAATATGGACCGAAGGGTATGATAGTATAGTTATATATGGAGCAAGTATAACATTTTTAAAATTGCAAACTACAACCACATTTTCACATTGTAACGACCCGACTTGTCGTTTTGTGAATTAGCATCTCGTTCAGCGACTTAAGGTCCCGAGAAACTTTGTGATGTGTATTATAACTGTTGGGATTTTAAGCTTGTGTAGCTTAAAGAAGGTGAATGAGAAATGGAGGGAAAATGAA
>AWOL01S0028672.1:38292-72781 GCA_000715115.1 Nicotiana otophora | reverse complement strand
TATCACCCTCCAACTGAACTGTGCTGAAGTCCAAAACATGGGACAGATCGCCAACATACTTCCAGAGCATGGAAACATGAAACACCGGATGCACACTCGACAAGCTCGATGGCAAGGCAAGCTTATAAGCCACCTCCCCTATCCTCTGAAGCACCTAAAAAGGCCCAATAAACCGGGGGANGAAGTATAAATAGGGAAAATGGGGCTATAACTCTCGAAACGGTCGGCCGGGTCGTTACATCCTCCCTCTCTTAAACAACTGTTCGTCCTCGAACGGGTCTAGAAACATACCTGGAGTCTCAAATAGGTGTGGATATCTGCTTCGCATCTCCCGCTCGGTCTCCCAGGTGGCCTCCTCCATAGGTTGATCTCTCCACTGCACTTTCACTGAAGCTATGTCCTTTGACCTCAACGTTCGAACCTGCCGATCCAAAATAGCCACCGGCTCCACATCATAAGTCATATCACCCTCCAACTGAACTGTGCTGAAGTCCAAAACATGGGACAGATCGCCAACATACTTCCAGAGCATGGAAACATGAAACACCGGATGCACACTCGACAAGCTCGATGGCAAGGCAAGCTTATAAGCCACCTCCCCTATCCTCTGAAGCACCTAAAAAGGCCCAATAAACCGGGGGATCAACTTTCCCCTCTTCCCAAACCTCATAACACCCTTTATGGGTGATACCTTCAGCAAAACCTTCTCCCCAACCATAAAAGATACATCACGGACCTTCCTGTCCGCGTAGCTCTTCTGCCTAGACTGCACCGTGCGAAGCCGCTCCTGAATCAATTTCACCTTATCTAATGCACCCTGGACCAAGTCTGTACCCAAGAGCCTAGCCTCATCTGGCTCAAACCATCCTACTGGAGATCTACACATCCTCCCATATAAAGCCTCTTACAGAGCCATCTGAATGCTCGACTGATAACTATTGTTATATGCAAACTCCGCGAGTGGAAGAAACTGATCCCATTAACCCCCAAAGTCAATGAAACAAGTGCGCAATATGTCTTCCAATATCTGAATAGTGAGCTCGGACTGCCCGTCCGTCTGAGGGTGAAAAGTTGTGCTCAACTCAACCTGAGTACCCAACTCTCGCTGCACGGCCCTCCAAAACTGCGATGTAAACTGAGTACCTCTATTTGAAATGATGGAAACTGGGACACCATGCAGGCGAACAATCTCTCGAATATAAATCTCGGCCAACCGCTCTGAAGTGTAAGTAGTACCAACAGGAATGAAGTGCGCCGGCTTAGTCGGCCGATCAATAATCACCCAAATAGCATCGAACTTCTCGAAGTTCGTGGGAGCCTAACTACAAAGTCCATGGTGATTCGCTCCTACTTCCACTCTGGGATCTCTAACCTCTGAAGCAAGCCACACGGTCTCTGATGTTCATACTTAACCTGCTGACAGTTGAGACACCGAGACACAAACCCAACTATATCCTTCTTCATACGCCTCCACTAATAGTGCTTCCTCAAATCCTGGTACATCTTCGCGGTACCCGGATGGATGGAATACCGCGAGCTAAATGCCTTCTCAAGAATCAACTCCCGAAGCCCATCTACATTAGGCACACATATCCGGCCCTGCATCCTCAACACACCACCATCACCAATGGTCACATCACTGGCATCACCTCGCTGAACCCTGTCCTGAAGAGCAAATAGGCGGGGGTCATCATACTGACGCTTCCTGACATGGTCATAAAGAGAAGACCTGGAGACCATACAAGCCAATATCCAACTCAGCTCCAAAATATCCAATCTGACAAGCTGGCCTGATAGGTCCTGGACATCCAATGCCAAGGGTCTCTCTGCTGTTGGGAGATACGCTAAACTCCCCAAACTCTCCGCCATGGGACTCAAGGCATCGGCCACCACATTGGCCTTCCCCGGATGGTACAAAATAGTGATAGTATAGTCCTTGAGAAGCTCTAACCATCTCCGCTGACGCAAATTAAGATCCTTCTGCTTAAACTGATGTTGCAAACTCCGGTGATCAGTATAGATCTCACAATGAACCCCATACAAATAATGACGCCAAATCTTCAAGGCGTGAACAATAGCTGCTAACTCAAGATCATGGACAGGATAGTTCTTCTCATGGGTCTTCAACTGGCGAGAAGCATAGGCAATCACCCTACCCTCCTGCATCAAAACACATCCAATACCTATCCTCGAGGTATCACAATACACGGTATAAGAACCTGAAGCTGATGGCAGAACTAACACTGGAGCTGTGGTCAAGGCAGTCTTGAGCTTCTGAAAGCTCTCCTCACACTCATCCGACCACCTGAATGGAGCACCCTTTTGGGTCAATTTGGTCAAGGGCGATGCGATAGATGAAAATCCCTCCACAAAATGATGGTAATAACCCGCCAACCCAAGGAAACTCCTAATCTCCATGGCTGAGGACGGTCTAGGCCAACTCTGCACCGCCTTAATCTTCTTCGGATCCACCTGAATACCCTCACTGGACACCACGTGCCCCAAGAATGCTATTGAATCGAGCCAAAACTTCACACTTTGAGAACTTTACATAAAGATTCTCCTCCCTCAATCTCTATAATACAATCCTCAGATGCTGAGCATGCTCCTCCTGGCTACAAGAGTACACCAGGATGTCATCAATGAATACGATAACGAATGAATCCAAATAGGGCTATAATACATTGTTCATCAAATACATGAACGCTGTTGGGGCATTGGTCAGCCCAAAAGATATCATTAAGAACTCATAATGGCCATATCAGGTCCTGAAAGTTGTCTTAAGAATATCTGAATCCCGAATCTTCAGCTGGTGCTACCCGGACCTCAAATCAATCTTGGAGAACACCCTCGCTCCCTGAAGCTAGTCAAATAAATCATCAATACGAGGCAAGGGATACTTGTTCTTCACTGTGTCCTTGTTCAACTATCTGTAATAAATGCACATCCTCATGGAACCATCCTTCTTCTTCACAAATAGAACCGGTGCACCCCAAGGTGACACACTAGGCCGAATAAACCCCTTATCAAGGAGTTCCTGAAGCTGCTCTTTCAATTCCTTCAACTCTGCCGGTGCCATACGATATGGTGGGATAGAAATGGGCTGAGTGCCCGGCACCAAATCAATACCAAAGTCAATATCCCTGTCAGGCGGCATGCCTGGCAGGTATGCAGAAAACACATCCGAAAAGTCACGTACCACCGGAACAGAATCAATGGTAGGAGTCTCTGCACTAACATCCCTCACAAACGCCAAATAAGATAGGCAAACCTTCTCAACCATACGCTGAGTCTTCAAATATGAAATTACCTTACTAGGTACAAAATCTATAGAACCACTCCTCTCAACCCTCGAAAATCTTGGCATCGCCAACGTCACGGTCTTAGCGTGATAATCTAGAATAGCATGACATGGAGATAACCAATCCATACCCAATATCACATCAAAGTCAACCATACTGAGCAGCAAAAGGTCCACTCGGGACTCCAAACTCCCAATAGTCACCACACATGATCGATGTATGCGGTCCACAATAATAGTATTGCCCACAGGAGTAGATACATGAACAGGTGAAAGTAAAGACTCGCGGGGCATATCCAGAAAATGAGCAAAATACGGGGAAACATATGAATAAGTGGAACCAGGGTCAAATAACATAGAAGCATCTTTGTGGCAAACTGAGACAATACCTGTAATCACAGCGTCAGAAGCAATAGCATCTGGCCTGGCAGGAAGAGCATAGAAATGGGCCTGACCACCACCTAATCGACCTCCCCCTCTAGGGCGACCCCTAGTTAACTGACCTCCACCCCTAGCTGGCTGGGCGGGTGGTGAAGTAACTGGTGCTGAAGTCGATGGCTGACTCCTTTAATGAGGCGGACCCCCATAACGACGAGGAAACTGCCTCCACATATGCCCAAACTCCCCACACTCAAAACAACCCCCTGGTGCTTGAGACAGGGACTGAAGGGAACCCCTAGCACCGGGATAACTGGTAGAAGAACCTGGCATAGAGAAGCCCTGAACTGATGGAGCACGGGATGAACTCTGGGTTGGGAGGGTACTAAGTGATGAGTGGCCCTGATGAGAACTATGAAAACCATGGCATGATGATGCACCACGGTAAACTGGGCGAGCTGACTGAGCATGCCTGAATGGACGGCCTCTGTCGTGCTGGAACTGACCCCCATGAGGAGCACCACTGAATCCACCCTGACCACGAGGCCTCTTGGCCTTCCTCTCAACCCTCTCCTGACCGCGAAACATCTCAATCTGTTGAGAAATGTCGACAACCTCATCAAAAGTAGCACCAGACACTCTTTCTCTGGTCATAAGCAACCGAAGCTGAAAATCGAGGCCATATATAAACCTCTTGATCCTCTCTCAGTCTGTGGGAACCAACCAGATCGCATGACGGGCCAACTCGGAGAACCACATCTCATACTGTGTCATAGACATATCACCCTGACGAAGCTGCTCAAACTGTTTGCGCAGCTCCTCTCTGCGGGACTGAGGTACAAACTTCTCCAGAAAGAGAACGGAGAACTGCTTCCAAGTAAGGGGTGTTGCGCCAACCGGCCTACGCCTCTCGTAAGCCTCCCACCAACTGAATGCAGCCCTAGAGAACTGGAAAGTAGTGAATGAGACCCCATTGGTCTCCAGAATACCTACTGTCTGGAGCATCCTCTGACACTTATATAAGAAACCCTGTGCATCCTCACCCTCTGCACCACTGAAAGATGGAGGCTGGAGTATCCCAAACCTCTCCAATATACGCTGCTCATCCTCAGGCATAACAGGAACTACATAGTCCTGAGCAGCTGCTACCGGCTGGGCTGGTGGTGCTCCCGGTGTCTGAAGCCCCTGAACAACCTGCTCTGGTGTGCGAGTGGCGGGATTTTGAGTGCCTACACCGGCCTGAGAAGTGGCTGCAGCCATCGAGATAGAGACCGCCTGAGCAAGGCCGGTACATGCTGCTAGAACCTGAGCTAGGGCCTCCTGAAGGCCTGGAATCACAATAGGCACAGGTGGTGCCTGAGCTGGTGCATCAACAACTGGAATCTGATCCTGATCTGGGGCAATTGGTGGGTCTGCAGGTACTTCCCCAGCTATTGTGCGGGCTGCACCTCTTCCCCTACCACGGCCTCTACCGCGACCTCGGCCTCTCGCGACCCTGGCTGGTGGTACTGGTGGTTGTCCATCCTGACCGGTAGTACAATTCCTCACCATCTATGAGAGAATGAAACAACAGAAGTTTAGTTACTAGAATCATCAGATTCGCACGACAAGAATTTAAGAATGTGAGATTTCCTAAAGGTTATGCAGCCTCTCGAAGATAAGTACAGACGCCTTCGTACCGATCCGCAAGACTCTACTAAACCTGTTCATGACTCGTGAGACCTATGTAATCTAGGCTCTAATACCAACTTGTCACGACCCAAACTAACCTTGTCGTGATGGCACCTATCGTGGAACTAGGCAAGCCGGCTCATTTCCAAAACAAACCGATATTTTCATTTCAAAGATAATTTCAAGGCTATTTAACATAAAAACCTTCGTAAAGGAGTTCAAATCAAAATAAAAGTGCAGAAAAGAAAAGTCCGACATCGGGGTGTCACTAGTAATGAGCATCTACTACCATTTGTTTGACAATATCGAAATTAACATAGTCTGGAAAATAGCTAAATACAACTAAAGGAAGATAAGAGGGAGAAGAGCAGGGCTGCGATCGCCAGGCAGCTACCTTGCTATCCCCGAGAAAATCTGCAACCGGAATAGTCAACAGCCGCTACCATGTCCACATACGTCTGGATCTGCACACAAGGTGCAGGGAGTAACGTGAGTACGCCAACTCAGTAAGCAACAACCGTAAATAAAGACTGAGAAGTAGTGACGAGCAATAATGCTAGTAAAGTTCATATCACAAAAAAATCAGTAAAATACAGCATGCTTTTAAAACCCGAGTTTGAATCAAATCAGCTCTTTTAAATACAGTTCCAGTAAAATCATTTAAAGACATCTTTCAACAGTTTTCAAACAAAGGCTCAATGCAAAGGTGAGCAAAAATATTGAAATCATAATCAGCCCATCGGGCAACATCACTCATATACAGCCCCTCGGGCAGACCTCACCATTACTCATGCCTCCCAGTCACTCAGCACTCGGCACTCACACTCAGTAGGTACCTGCACTCACTAAGGGTGTGTATAGACTCCGGAGGCGCTCCTTCAGCCCAAGCGATATATCAAGCCAATCATGGCATAAATCAATGAGGCCCTCGGCCTATATCAAACATGCTACGGCGTGCAGCCCGATCCCATAAATATCCTCACAAATCAGGCCCTCGGCCTCACTCAGTCATAAACCTCTCCAGCCTCTCGGGCTCTCAGAAAACAAAGTATTCAGCCCAAACAACATTTGTATGATGCATCAAAATAGAGTAATAGAGACAGAGTTATGATGTAAATATGTATAAACATGACTGAGTATATATTTGCAATCAAAAACAATGAGAGGATAGCAAGAAAAGACCTCTAAGGGTCCAAACAACACTGGCATAAGACCTAAACATGGTATCCAACCTGATTTACAGAAATTCTTTCTAAAACACATGAGAATCATATAATTTCAATAAAATATTCAACTTTATAGTTGATACGGGACGGACCAACTCACAATCCCCAACGGTGCATGCCCACACGCCCATCACCTAGCATGTGCGTCACCTCTAAATAGTAAAATAATACAAAATTCCGGGGTTTCATACCCTCATGACCAGATTTACAATCGTTACTTACCTCAAGCCTATCAAATCCCTACTCAGCGATGCTCTTGCCCCTCGATTCGGCCTACAAATTCTCTGAATCTATTCACAATCAGTACAATACCATCAATTTATGCTAAAGGAATGAATTCCACAAGAAAAACTACTTATTTAGACCAAAACCCCGAAATTGGCTCAAACCCGGCCCCTGGGCCCATATCTCGAAATCCGACAAAAATTATAAAACTTGAAAGCCGATTCACTCACGAGTCCATACATATAAAATTTATCACAATCCGACACCGTTTGATTCCTCAAATCCTCCCATCAAACTCTCCAAAATCTCATGCCCTAACCCCTCATTTTCACCCCTAATTCCCACTAATTAAACGATTAAACAATGAAAAATCACCATACATAGGAGTATTAGAGCTCAAGTAACTTACCTCAATGAAAAACCCCCTGAATCTCTCTTCAAAATCACTCCAAAAGCTCCAAAAGCCGACTTGAAAATGGTGGAAATGAACCACAATTCGCGAAGTGTTCTTTTTATACTTTTTGCCCAGGGCTTTCGTACCTGCGGTCAAATATGCACACCTGCGGTGCCGCATTTGTGCAAGAAACTCCGCACCTGCGGAAAATCATTAATTCCCCCAGCTTCGCACCTGCACTCCATATCCGCATCTGCGACCACGCAGGTGCGGAAAAGACCTTGCACCTGCGGACGATAGTCTGACCTCCTCACTTCCACTTCTGCGGGCACCTATCCGCATCTGCGGACCCGCAGATGCGACCTCCCTTATGCACCTGCGGACCCAGCCTACTTCAACTCCGTCCGCACCTGCGAACTCTCGCGCGCGCTTGCGACCTCGCACCTGCTGCTCCCCATCCGCAGGTGCGGAAAACACCAGCAGAATCAGCAACTTTCAACACCAAAAATCAATCAGTTAGCCACCCGAAACTCACCCGAGGCCCTCGGGATCTCAACCAATCGCACTAACACGTCATATATCAATATATGAACTTAGTCGAACCTTCGAAACACTCAAAACGATATCAAAACAACAAAATTACACTCGGATTCAAGCTTAAGGACTTCTAAACTTCTGAATTCCACCAATGATGCCGAAACTCGCTAAACCACGTCCGAATGATCTTAAATTTTACACACAAGTCAAAAATAACACCACGAACCTATTCTAACTTCCGGAATTCCATTCCGACCCCAATATCAAATTTTCCACCGCCGACCAAAATCGCCAAATTTTCAACTTTCGCCAATTCAAGCCTAATTCTACCACGGATCTCCAAATCACATTCCGGATGCGCTCTTAAGTCCAAAATTACCTAACGGAGATAACGGAACCATCAAAATTCAAATCCGAGGTTGTTTACACATAAATCAACGTTCGATTGACTTTTCCGACTTAAGCTTCTACTTTAGAGACTAAGTGTCTCAATCCACTCTGAAACTACCCCGGACCCGAACCAACTAACCCGATATATCATAATATAGCTGAAAAACATAAAAGAAAGCAAAAATGGGGGAAATGAGGCTATAACTCTCGAAACGACCGGCCAAGTCGTTACAAGTACGGTGAGATTATAATTGACTAAAACAGTAAGTTGTAACTAACCATCAAAAGAAATAATATAATACTAATTATATTATATGGAAAAAAGAACTAATAAATAATAGTGATTAGAAAGAAAGTGCAATAATTCGTAAGTATAAGTATAGTAGTAATTTAACAAATTTATAAAATATAAAAAAAGGCTTCAATAATAAATCAAGTACGTTGAAGGATTGAAGTAGTGTCAATTAAAAAGATTGAAATAATAAAATATTATTCTACAAAAATATAGTACAAGTAATAGTTATAGTAATAGTAATATGAATAGTACAAAGGATACTTTTAGCACTAGAATAGTAAAAATAAGTACTTACAATTATAATAGTAACAAAAATAATAAAATATACTAAAGAAAAACGAAGAATACAAAAATACTGAGATTGTGAATCACAAAACTATTATATTATACTATTATATAGATGTTAGTACTAACAACAATAATATAATAATAAGATATAAAATAAGGTAGGTTGAAGTATTGATTATGAGGGATTTTGTTTTAACAATATTATATAAAAATGCTCCTAATAATAGTAACAGTTATGATAG
This sequence comes from Nicotiana otophora, assembly GCA_000715115.1. NCBI lineage: Eukaryota > Viridiplantae > Streptophyta > Magnoliopsida > Solanales > Solanaceae > Nicotiana > Nicotiana otophora. The sequence goes on along the minus strand of AWOL01S0028672.1, from coordinate 63,834 downwards.
TAGTATTTAGGAGATAAAATTTTGAAAGAAAATTATTAATAATAATAATAATAATAATAAATTCTCAAATTAGAAATAAAATATTTAATCTGAAGTAGATGTGTGCCAATTCTCGGCAACGACGCCAAAATTGTGACGAAGCTAACGTGCATAGGATTTTCTGCTCGTACTTTGTCAAATTCTAGTATAGTTTATGATATCGTCCCACGGAGATTGGAGAATCTAAGCTATAGATTTTTAATATTTTAACTACTATTTGAGAGAATCAAATTGATGGAAGGTGTGTTTGGAATTGTAAATTAAGACAAATTTCTTCCGAAAGGTTTATATCTAAAAAGAGTTGGGAATCGTTGAATTCACTTGATATATCATTACAATAAAATCTCAGTTTTATACGTATTTCTCTAAAGAATAATTGCTTATTATTGATACAATTATATTTTTACACTGAGAAATAAATAACACTCTGTGACGTTATGTTAATTAATTAATTTAAAACTAGTGACGGTTAAACTGAAATATCTTGCCTGAATTGCGCTCAAGCGTAGTAGAAAATCAATAGTCTTGCCTTCAACAATTCCTCTGTGAGAATTAAAACTGAGGAAAACAAGATTACAAACTTGAAATAATAATTTTACTATAAATTACTCTCACTCTAATATTCTATTCACCAGTTATTATATATTAATTTTTCTCCGTGAGAATTACAAAATTAATATAAGAATAACTTAGATATAAAATATATAGATGTGATAATAATTATTAAAAAATAATCATTCTATGAAATATAAATAGAAAGTTTCAAGCCAAGAATGTATTGAAACTGAGATAGTATATATATATATATATATATATATATATATATATATATATATATAAAGGAGGGAATCAAAAAGTTGATGTGGCACATCCCAAATACAAGCATTGCTATTTATCTTTTTCCTGGTTTTTTTGCTCTTCTCCTTAATTTATTTCATTTTAAATGCAAAAACTCAAACGTCACTTCTTTACTTCTCTTAGAATAGCCTCCGTGGGACCATCTCTGCCGAATTAAAACATTGGTAACGTTTCAGTTACTCATCATCAAGATCCATAATGACTAACCAGAATTAAAACATATCAGAATTTGAAAAGCCCTACCTTTTGATAAATTGAAGACTATAAAATTGAAAGAGTCAATGAAGTAAGCAGAAGAACTAACATTTTCATTCATGACATTGAGTACAAACAAACCATGGTTATAGTAACCCTTGCCAACAAACTTATTATTCTTGGTCAACACAACCTTATCAGATTCAAAAGAAACCTTCACCCCCAAAGTTTTTCCAGATGTGAATTTGAGAAAAACTTTGCCTTTTCTAAGAACTTGAGAGATAGGCAACTTCTTCTATTTCCTCAACTTGGGTATAAGACACAAAATCTTTTTTGTTAGCACATATGTGCCTAGTGGCACCAAAATCTAACACCCAATCTTTCACATTGGCCACAAGGTTCACTTGGAAAATTACCGCAATAATTATATCATCTACTTTGGATTCAGTCAAATTTACTTTAGCCTTAGCGGGGTTGTCAGTCCCAGAACTTTTTCGGCATTGAACAACATGATGGACATGTTTGCTATACACAGAGCAGTTATCTTTTTTTTTGAAAGTTTGATTATTAGTTTTGGGCTTATAACCATTTCTTTTGTCATACTTATAACCATTTCTTTTGTCATACATGTTTGATTTGTTCTGACATTTGTTGTCCTCTGAAGGTTGGCTTTAGTAGCAATCTTCTTTTCCTTTATCAGCAACAGTTTTCTTGCGCTTAAAATTATCTCCACCAAAAATCTCAATTTTCGAAAAATCGGGAAAAGATTTGGCATATGTAATTAGTTATGGGACAACAACAGAAATAATAGGCACAACGAGTGTAGTAGTATCAACAACAACATTAGCAGCGTTATTCTCCATAATAATAACGTGAAAATATCCTTAAGATTGTTGTAAAAATATTGAATTATGGAGAATAAGATTTAGCTTGAGACGTGTCAAGGACATTGTCCTTAAGGATATTTCGCTTACACCGTGATGAATAAAATTAGGCGTATCCCCCAGGATTCAACAAGCTCTTCTAGTATAAATTAGAAGCAGAAACAACAAAGATTAACCAAAAAAAAAATCAGCACAATAAAAGAAATTAGAAGAATGTTTTTGCTTTTTTCACATACTCAAAATGAACACAAACATATATATCATACTATATTATAAGTGTGAAACCTTAAAGTATAAGTTGAAAGACCAAAATATCCTTCAAAAGTTAAACGACAGTTTTGTCCTTCAAGCAAATATTATTTCGAGAATATTTTTATGCATAATGTAAATCTATATATATATAAAAGAGGGAATCAAAAAGTTGATGCGGCACATCCCAAATACCAGCATTGCTATTTATCTTTTTCCTGGTTTTTTTGCTCTTCTCCTTAATTTATTTCATTTTAAATGCAAAAACTCAAACAGTCATTTCTTTACTTCTCTTAGAATAGCCTCCGTGGGACCGTCTCTGCCGAATTAAAACATTGGTAACGTTTCAGTTACTCATCATCAAGATCCATAATGACTAACCAGAATTAAAACATATCAGGAAAAGCTCTACCTTAAGACTATAAAATTGATTTTACAATGGTTTTTCTTTAGTTTTCTATTCAGAGTTATTCGTTTCAATCAACCAACTTTCGAGATTAGAAACTGCAACTTTATCTGCTAATTAGTTGCTTTCTCATATAAGGGCATATGAATTGTTTGTATTATACGAATCTTCGAAAAAATGAGATGTCGGCAAAAATTGATGAACAGAGAAATTTCCAATATTCGAGCTTAACGACGACGAATTTCTGGTTACGAAACTCTTCGCCAAGGTATTTTGTACGTTTGTGATAGTCTCTTTCTAATCTCTCTGTAATTTTAGCTTGTGGGGCTTTTTTTTCGTTTTCATGTTTAAAGCTTTACTTAATTTTTTATTTCATTTTTTACACTTTCAGTTTACTCAAAGCAAAATGATGTGGACATGTGGCGATCAATATTTATCTCGGATTCTCAGAGAATAGTTCCAATTTTCTAATACAAACTGCTCCTATCTCTATGATTTAGCGGCTTCAATGGTATCCTCTGTGAATCCCCTCTGTACTGAATTTATAGGTGAGGATGATAAGATGTTGATACAGTAGAAAAAAATTAATTGGGGAAAGAATCAAAACTCTAGGAAATTTTGAAAAACAAATCTGGGGTTAAAAAGGATTTTGCTTGGTTATTTTGGTGGGATTCAGTATCCTGTGAAAAGGGCTGCAAATTTTAAAGGGTGCGAGAAATTAAAAGGGAAAGGAAGAGAAAGGTAAAAGGTTAAAGGAAAATAATAAGGAAAGGAAGACAGAAATGAGAACGAAAAAAAAACAATTGCAGAAGATTCGAATTGCGAATCACTTATGATCACTTTTTTTTCCCTCTTCTTTAATTTCTGTATTGATACAAAATAAAGAACAAATAATAAAAACTCAAGTAAATATTTATAAAAAAAGGGAAGTTAATATTAAAACTCAATATATTTAAAGATGTCTAATAATTATGTGAAGAGAATAATTTTAAACTTGAGTCCGAGCTTTTTCTATTTACCTTTTTTTTTTACAAGTATATCATTTATTTATTTTAATTTTCATTTTACAAGGTCACAAGCATATGCATGAGCTCTTTGATAGATTCCGGATGTACCCTTAGAACATACACTCGAGTACAATATTCTAATGCTTACGGGCAATATCAAATATCATTTTGGTCAATACAACTTTCGTCTCACTTCTCACTTATTTGGAGAAAAGAGATATATTTCACCAAATTAGGAAGAAAAAAGAGGGATTTTGTTTTGTGACTTCAGACTGATTGGATATGCAGTTATGAGCCCAGGAGAAATAAGAAAATAAGAAAAAGAAAAGTGTAGAAAAAAGAAGTAAAAGGAAATAAAGAATAAACGAAACAAAAAAGGTAACGTAATATGTGTGACATGTTTGAAGGAGCAGCAAAGCAGTCTTTTGGGGATACGTTAATACTTGAAGTTCCTCTTATGTTTACCTACGGAGCAATTAGGCTAGACATTAAAAATTACTTTTCATAAAAAGTGTGTAAATATATCTAATGATCTAAGCTACTGCATTGGTAAAGATTTCATGGCATATAATCATTTTATTGATGATAAACACTTTAATGTTTGAGTATAGTGCTCAAAAGAATATAGTTTACGAAAATGCGTCCTTTGAATAGTGATCCTTAAAGAAATAAAAAAAATTAGATATATTTATGATTATTTATTTCCTCGAATTCGTACTCCTCCGGCCATCCCTTTTCTTCCATATACTTTCGTACCCAATGTTTTAATGCCCCGCCATCTTTTGTTAATGTAATATACTTTTGAGCCTCTTAAATACTTTCTCCTTATATGTTCAATTTTATTTTATGCATTTGATTTTGTAAATCATCATTCATATTTCATCTTTTTTCTTAAAGTACTTATAAAGCATTTGTTGAAGTGATGCGGTGGAGTGGATGTATATTATTTATGCTACTGATCATGAAACAATTTGGATGCCCCTCTCATGTAAGTTGTAACATGTATAGTGCTTGAATTAAGGAAATTACGAGCTTGGTTTGTAATTAAAGATAATTTATATTTATAATATAATCAATTCATAGGATTAAATTATGTATGCATATAAATAAAATTTGTATCTCTTTTATCTCAACTAAATTTAGACAAAAAAAATTATATCCTTCATCTGCTATTGTTTTTTATAATCGCGCTAGCGAAGCGCGGACAAATTAACTAATTATGATTATATTAAACTTCATCAACTATCCCAACATAAAGAAGTTACTCCATTATGAAACAACAACAACAACAACAACAACCCAGTATAATCCCACTAGTGGGGTCTGTGGAGGGTAGTGTGTACGCAGACCTTACCCCTACCCTGGGGTAGAGAGGCTGTTTCCAAATGACCCTCGGCATCCTTCCCTCCAAGAACTCCCCACCTTGCTCTTGGGGTGACTCGAACTCACAACCTCTTGGTTGGAAGTGGAGGGTGCTTACCATCAGAGCAACCCACCTTGTCTTACCATTATGAAGCAAGAAAAGCTAAAAACAATACTTTCCAAAGACTAAGAATATTTTTACTACAAAGAAAAATACTAGAGAAAGAGACCAAGATTACCCCTCTTTCTCTATAGAAACTTTAGAAAACTAGATACAAAGTGGGATCCTTTCTTCTACAAACATATGCCTATTTATAGGAGAATTCCTACGACGCCTTGGTGAGAACTTGCAAGACAATATCAATATATCATATGGCCTTGATGAGAGTTTGACATGGCAATTTATCATGAAATTTTGGTGAGAATTTGTCATAACTTTGTATAGTCTTAGATGAAGTTGCCATGGATGCATCCTTCTTCCTTGAACTATAGGTTCTTTCTTTTTCTATTTTTCCATGTATTCTTTTTTCATGCAAGAATTGTTAGAAAAGTGTGAGAATAGGTGTAACGACTCGACCGGTCGTTTCGCTTTCTAGGTCCCCGTTCCCCTAATTAAGACTCCCTGTATATGCTTTTACTGTTTTATGAATTGCGGGGATGGTTAGTTTGGGTTTGGAAGGGTTCGGGTTGAAATCGGAATACTTGGTTCCTAAATATTGGCTTAAATTGGTTAAGTTTGACTTGAGTCAACATTTGAGTAAACAACCTCGGAACCGGGATTTGACGGTCCCAATAGGTTTGTATGATGATTTTGGACTTGGGAGTATATTCGTATCGGGTTTTGGATAACCCGGGCGCGTTTCAGTGCTTAATATTGAAAGTTGGCGCATTAAAGGTTTTTCAAGTTCTTTAAATTTGGTTTGAGGTAGGATTTAGTGTTATCGAGGTTCGATTAGGATTTCGAGTCTGCTAATAGTTCTGTGTGATGATTTGTGACCTGCACGTAAAATTTGGCGTCGTTCCGAGTTGATTTGATGGGAATCGGACGCGCGGAAATATTTCTAAAAGTTTTTGAGTTTCATAATTCGATTCATGTGTTTTGCCGTCCGATTCATATTTCTAGATGTTATTTTGGTATTTCGAGCGTGCGAGCGGGTCCATATTATGTTTTTGGATGTGTGAGTTTAATTGGACGGGGTCCCGGTGTGTAACGATACGGCCGGTCATTTTGAGTATTACAACCTTACTTCCCCCTTTACTGCTCAAATTGTACTTTACAATTGTTGTGTGAATTGTCGGAGTAAATGGGTCAGGTCCGGTGAGGTTTTGGAATGAATTGGAACACTTAATTCCAAGGTTTAAAGGTTAAGTTAAAATAGTGGCCGAACATCGACTTATGTGTAAACGACCCCGGAATGGAGTTTTGATGATTCCAATAGCTCCGTATGGTAATTTTGAACTTAGGAGTCTGTCCGAAAAATTATTTGGAGGTCCGTAGTAGAATTTGGCTTGAATTGTCGAAAGTTGAATTTTTGAAAAGTTTGACCGGGGGTTGACTTTTTGATATCGGGGTCAAAATCTGATTCTGAATATTTGAATAGGTTCGTAATGTGAAATATGACTTGTGTGCAAAATTTGAAGTCAATCGGACGTGATTTGATAGGTTTCGGCGTCGTTTGTAGAATTTAGAAATTTTAAAATTTATTAGGCTTGAATTCGTGTGTAGTTCGTATTTTTAAGGTTGTTTGATGTGATTTGAGGCCTCGAGTAGGTCCGTGGTGTGTTTTAGGACTTGTTGGCGTATTTGGACAGGGTCCCGAGTGGCTCGGGTGAGTTTCGGATGGTTGACGGATCAAATTCAACTTAAAACATTTCTGGAACTGCTACCTACTAGTGTGATCGCACCTGCGAAGCTTTTGATCGCAGGTGCGAAGCCGCATGTGCGCGAGATCAGTCGCAGAAGCGGCCAAGAGTGGAATTGGGCAGTGCTCGCAGGTGCGAGGAATTTGCCGCATCTGCGAGGCCGCATGTGCGAAGGTGTTGGCGCAGATGCGGACTGGGGCTGGCTTGAGGCGAACGCAGGTGCGAAGGGTTTGCGCATCTGCGAGCCCGCAGATGAGAGGTTTTGGGAGGCTGGCTGTTTCTGCAAGCGCGCATTTTTATCCGCAAAAGCGGATGCGTAGGTGCGAGCCCAGGCACCGCAGGTGCGGAAATGCCTGGGCAGTGTTTAAAACGAGGGTTCCGAGAATTTTTCTCATTTTCGGATTTTGGAGCACAGTTTGGGTGATTTTGGAGAGAAAATTTTCCACACAACTTGAGGTAAGTGTTCTTAACTCCCTTGTGATTATATTCCATGAATTAATATTAATTTTTGGTGTAAGATTATTGAATCTTCAAGAGAAATAGAAGGAAATTTCTCTAATGTCACAAAACGAATTTTTCGAGTTTGAATATCGATTTGGAGTCGGATTTGAGTGAAATTAGTATGGTCGAACTTGTAAATAGATGGGTTGTCTTATTTTGTGAGTTTCGTCGGATTTTGAGACGTGGGCCCCACAGGTAAGTTTTGGGGCGTAATTCGAATTTTGTGGAAAATATTAGCATTTTGATATGAAATTAATTCCTATGAATTGTATGGACTGAATCAAATTAATTTTGGTAGATTCGAGTCGTTCGGGAGTTGACACGCGCATTATGGGATTTCTGGAGCATTGTTTAGCTTGCTCGACATTGGATTCGGCTTGTTCGAGGTAAGTAACTCTTCTAATCTTGGAGTTGAGGGTATGAACCCTGAATATATGTATTTTGTGAATTTTCGGAGGTGACGCACATGCTAGGTGACAGGCGCTATAGAAATTGTGACATAATTATTTTTGTGGAATTTTATAGTTAAATAATCTTGGTGTTTTTCATGTGTTTTTACGTGTTAAAGAAATTGAGCTGAAAAGCATATTAAAAATCATGTTGAGGCTATGTGACAGTATTATTGGGACCCTCAGAGGTCATATTGTTGTGAATTATTGTGTTAAATTAAAAATTCATACTCAGTCATATTCATTTCATTTCATATCATAACTCAGTTTTATGACTCTATTTTGATGCATATAAATGTTTTGGGCTGAATGCCCTGTTTTACTGAAATGCCCGAGTGACTTGAGAGGTTTATGACTGAGTGAGGCCGAGGGCCTGATTTACGTTACATATTTATGGGATCGGGTTTCACGCCGCAGCATGTTACATATTTAAGGGATCGGGCTGCACGCCGCAGCATGTTTGATATCGGCCGAGGGCCTGATTGTGAGGATGAGTGTGGATAGGGGCTGCCCGCCTGCAGCATACTTTATTATTATAGCATGTGAGTTGTCCATGCAGATTATATCGCTTGGACTGAAGGAGCCCCTCCGGAGTCTGTACACACCCCCAGTGAGCGCAGATACCTACTGAGTGCGACTGCCGAGTGCTGAGTGACTGAGAGGCATGAGTGATTGTGAGGTATTCCCGAGTGGCAAGAGTGATTGTGAGGTATGCCCGAGTGGCAAGAGTGATTGTGAGGTATGCCCGAGTGACACGAGTGACTGTGAGGTTTGCCCGAGGGGCTGTATATAAGTGATGTTCTGTCCGAGGGGCTGTTTATGATTTTATCACTGAATTGCATCGCATTGGCATGCACACGTGACATACATGCATAGAGATGTATTTTTTTTCTTCATGTTGTACAACATCACATCATTCATGATTTCTCACACATTTTGACATATGGGCATAGTGATGCATTTGTTTTATACGGGTTATCCGGAAGGAAAATGAAACATATAATTTATTATTGTGAAGATTTTTGGAGAAATTTATTGTTTTCAAACTATTCATATTATTAGCAACTTCGGCAAACGATTTGGATTTTTACTGATGTATTTGAAAGAAAGAACTACTATTTTTTTTAAATCATTATTTGGCTGAGTATTTTATCCCTGAGTTACTTCTGGTATTATTTGCTTTATGTTGTTATGGATTGTTGTGGACTATTAGTTTTTGACCCGATCTTGGTAGAAGCTCATCACTACTTTCAACCTACGGCTAGGTTTGTTACTTACTCAATACATGGGGTCGGTTGTACTGATACTATACTTCTGCACATTGCGTGCAGATGTTGGCTGTTGTTGTTGTTGTGCTCGATGATTGTGGGACTTGAAGATATACCTGCGTTCCTGTTGTAGCTGCCTCTTGTTCAGGGTAGCCTTAGATTTATAAAAGCTTTGTTTATGTATTATTCAAACAGACTATGTATTTATTTTATTTCCGCTTTATATACTCTATTCTTAGAAGCTCATGATTTGTACTACCAGTTCTTGGGGATTGTACATGATTAAGACCTTTATTCACTTAAATTGCTTTAATAATTATTATTAAAATTGGATAGTTAGTAATTGGCTTACCTAACGGGTTGGGTTAGGTGCCATCACGACTAGTTGGATTTTGGATCGTGACACGGTGGTCCCGGATACAAAACGGATTGGAATCGGACTCGGAATTTGACTTGGGGGAGTTGCTGGTACTCCAGTTCTGGTGCGTTCGCACCTGTGAGGTTTGGCCGCAGGTGAGACCTCGTAGAAGCGGGCCATCGACCACAGACGCGGCCTAGAGCAGGTTGTTCAGTGGTCGTAGAAGCGAAGGGCTTACCGCACCTGCGAGCTCGCAGGTGTGAGGAAGATGGTCGCAGGTGCGGGCTAGGCAAGGGAGGCCTGGGATCGCAGGAGCAGGCAACCTTCCGCAGGCGCGTGTGCACAGATGCGGACCAGCTCCGCAGAAGTTAAAGCGCAGGCACGCGTGATTATCCATAGAAGCGGACTTGGCCAAGCTGGGCGAGGACCGCACCTGCGATGGATTATCCACAGGTGCGGCATCGCAGGTGCGCCCCAGGATCCGCAGAAGCGAAAATCGCTAGGGCAGTGAGATTAATTTAATGTCGGGACTTAGGCTATTTTGGTTCATTTTTTTCACTTCTTGGACGATTTTAGAGCTCTTTGATGAGGGGTTTTCACCTAGCACTTTGAGGTAAGTAATTTCTATACAAGATGAGTTTAATATATGTATTTTGGGTAGATTCTTAACACATAAATTGTAGAAATTGTGAGTTTAGTTGAAAAACCTAGGGTTTGATAAAAATGAGATTTAACCATGAAAATAATTATGGAATTGGGTAGAAATTATATATTTGAGCTCGCGAGGTTATGGATAATATTTATCTTCGAAAATTTCCGAAATCCGAGCACGAGGGCCCGAGGTGAATTTTAAGAATCTTTCAATTTGGGTTGGGTAATCACTCTAATAGCTAAATTATGAACTTGTGAGTGTATATTGATTGATTTGTATAATATTTTACTAGCTTCGGATTGTTCGGCACCAATTTGAGGCCTTAGAATGAATTTGTGGGCCGGAAAGTGAGCTTTGAGACAAGGTAAGTCTCTTGCCTAACCTTGTAAGAGGGAATTTACGCCATAGGTATTTTAAATTACTATTTTCTTCTAATTGTGGGGGTTACGTACGCACGAGGTGACGAGAGTCCGTGCGTAGCTACTAATCATGCTTAAGTCTGGGTAGATTTAGAACCCAAATCATGAAATACTTGTATTGTTTGCACTCTACTTGTTAATTTAAGTGCCTAAATTATATTAAAACTTGATAAAGGATTCGTAAAGACCGAATTTCACTTACTCTGAGTTTTGGCAGGTTACTTGACCGTTAATGGGAATTGTGCTTCCTTGTGTATTAGTCTTGTAATAGCTTTTAAATCGGATGTTCATAGAGTATTCCCTCATTTTGTGGAGCGGGCCGAACGTCTCGGCAGTATAATAGATGCATCTATGGTTCGTGTCACTCGACCCTCAGCAGTGTACATATTATTTTGGATAGGGCCGTACGACCTCGGCAAAAATCGTGCGTGTTAATGCTTAGAGCCCGAATACACTTGATATTATTTTCATGACTTAAGAGGTTATTATTTATTTATTGGCCAAAGTTGATTTGGAGATTTTTTTTTTGGAAATTAATATCAGTCAAAGAATCATTTAATCACTGCTTGCTATTATGTTATTATTATTATTCACATATTTCATGCCTATTTAGTATTTCTGTATTTTTATTGTTGGCCCATAGTAAGCGTCGATGTCGACCCTTCATCACTACTTCTTCGAGGTTAGACTGTATACTTACTGGATACATGTTGTTTATGTACTCACGCTACACTTCTGCACTAATCGTGCAGGATCCGAGGCAGGTGCATCTAGTATTCATTCAGGCGCGCACCCCCATTATACTGAGGCATAATGGTGAGCTACTCTCTGAGTCCTTTCTGCAGCACCCGTCGTCTCTCTTTTGTATTTACTTTCTGTCTATCTCATTTCAGACAGTAACTTAGGTGTTTTATATATTCTACTAGTTGCTCATACACTTGTGATACTTGGTCTTGGAAATATGCTAGTAGACACTTGATGGCTTTTGAGTATTTATTTCACCATACTTGTTCTTTTATTTGTTTACGCTTTACTTTATCAAATTTTTCACTTCTCATTTACTTAATAAATAAAAATTAACTACTTTGAAATTATTAAAAGAATAAATACATGGCTAGTTCACTGTTGGCTTGCCTAGCGGCAATGTTATAGGAGAAATTGGGTCGTGACAATAGGATATTTACTGGTCATTTTTATATCTAAAATATTATATTTTTATATTAAAATATATGAATAATTTATATCCATCAATACCTACATATAAAACTATGCAGTTAAGTAACTGAAAGTAACGAGAGCACAAATAATATATCAAGTATAATAATAGGATAACAACAGGTGAGAGAGTTAATAAGTACATAAATAAAGGGACATAAAACAAAAAAGTAAAGGAAGGTACTACTGAGTAAACCACAACTCGTGCTTCTACAACAACTCTGCACAAACCTTTCAGAGATAATTACGAAGCCACAAGCTAAATCCTCAATCCGAATAGCAAAATAAAGAACAACAATATCAACAAACGGCATGGCATCGCCCTTCGTATTTTTACTCACATCCTTGCAACATAATATAATAGCTAGCATGGAAATACCCTTCGTGCACATCCTCACCTTCTCGCAAGCACGGTAATACCCTTCGTGCAATAATAATGATATATGAATAAAGTACGAAAATTTTCTTCGTGCGCAATCACTCTCCCTCACAAGCACGAAAATACCCTTTGTGTATTTTACACTTCCTCATCAAGTATCATATATAACACAATTTCAAGCAAGGTAGGAAGCATAATCAACATCAAGGATAATATTTAAACATAACTCGTCATATGAGAATTTACCAACACCTTTGCACCAATATCCAAATCAATATTTCATTAGTCTCATCGCCCAATATTTCAATAAGCTCAACATAGATAAATACAAGGATAAGAGAAGACAAAGAGTTTCACAATATATCTCGAGCATGGAAAGGCATAATACATAGAGTAACATGATACAAATGAAACTATCTCTACCTGCACACTTTAATCATGGTCAGTGCATACACACTCATCACCTTGCATATACGGCGCCCGTAACACATAAATCACATAGCAAATAGACTCATTATAACTTAATTCCCTCAATCAAGGTTAACCAAGACGCTAATATCTTTTCGGAACAAGATCAACAATCTAACACGACTTTTCCTTTAAAACAAGCCTCCTAACCCCCCGAATCTAGTCAAATATTACTCAAATAAGTCAAAACAAGCTTTAGAAACTACCATAGTATCAAAAAGGTTTGATCTTTGACATAACTGGAAAAGTTAACAAAAATTCAACTCGGGCCCACGTGGTCGAAATTCGAAGTTAAGACCAAATCTCGATCACGCATTCACCCTCGAGTCCAAATATGTGATTTTTTCGAGATCCGACCTTAATTTGAGGTCTAAATTTCAAATTTACAAAATCCTAAATTTCTACCCAAAACCCCTATTTATACTCTATGAAATCTTAAATTTGATGGCAGAAATTCATGAAAAAGTAGTGAAAATTAAACAAAAAAAAAGTTAAAATTACCAACTTATGAAGTTAGGAAGAATTTGCTCTCCAAAATTGCCTCTATGTGGAGTCTAGGTCCAAAAAAATGGAGTAAAATGAGATGAGTCCCGAAATCCCCACCTTTTACCCAGCTACAGATATTGCAAGTGCGAACCTTTATTCGTAATTGGGATGTTTGCAAAAGTGAACCACTGATCACAAATGTGAATAGTGTCTGAGCCCCTCAGATGTCGCAAATGCAACTAAGCCTTCGTATTTTCAAATGACCAGGCTCATGCAAAAGTGAACAAAGCTTCGCAAATGCAAAGTTGTTCCTCTACTCACCAATGTCACAATTGCAAACTCTAGCAATTGCGAAGCCCAACCAACTCGCAAATGTGAAGTTGCCCAGTCCCTTCCCAACTTCGCAAATGCGAGCTAGCACTCAGAAATATGAGGCTCACATTTGCGAATAGACTCTCGCAAATGCAAGGTCTGTTGCACCAGAACTTCCCAATATTGTCAAAATAGTCTGAAACTTATTTGAAACCCACCCGAGTCCGTAACACTCCGTAAATTCGGACTACGTGTGAATATGTTAAATGAGTATTAATTTGATAGTTTAGACATGTGAATTGCTAATGGGATGAATATGGGTGAAAATAGTTGTTTTGGAATCAAGAAGGAGAGTGAGATGCATAAGATTCGATAAAATCAACTAAGTTTATGGAAGGTCTGTCTTCCAGCTGATTTTGTCAAAATATGCTAGTAATTTGAGAAAACATAAAACATGAAAATTGTATATCTTTAAAATACCTTTCTAATGATATATTGTGGAGCACAAACGGATCTCTGTGCAAACAGTTATGCGCAGTTTACTGGAAAATATGCAGTAAACTGTCCCATGCGCGGCAACGCACTTGTGGCAGTGCCAATGCCCTTGTTGTGTGTTCAGGTGCGTGTTTGGGCCTTTTTCTGTGTGGGGGAACACCCAGTAAGTCATTTTAAAAGCCTTATCTCGTCCCCTACACCCCAAACACGAAAACTTGTTCTAGAAAGGGAAGCTCTCAATTCCTAACTTCCTCCAAAGTACCTCCATCATCCAAGGTAAGTTCTAATGATGATTATAAGTTAATTTCATTTCTTCAATACCTTATTAATATGTGTAAACCCTCCAAAGCATTAAATATTCAATTGGGACATCATTGTCGTGAAAAGAAACCCTAGAACTTGAATTCAAGAAACTTGAACGTCAAAAAGATAATATTGTCAACCTCTAATTGATTATAACATTGGATTAATAGTTATAGACTCCAAGTTCATGAGATATGAGTTGATGGGTTTGATAGAAAAGCATGAACGATTATAGGTTTGAGTTGTTGATTGTTGATTATTGATTATTGATTATGGATGTTATTTATCTTATGGGTGATGAAAGGTAATTTAAGATTATAGGTTTGAGTTAATGGTATTGATTATACTAATTTGAGATTTTAGAATTTTCTAGGACCAAAAGAATGGTTTGTTGGGTGTACAAATACCATTAATAAGGGCTATGAAGCTTTATGTCTACCAAGTATGTGATAAAACGCCTAAGTGACTCAAACATGAGCATTAGTGCTAATATTGGTTCCTTTTGATATATATTCCCATAGATTATCATTGAAAGAGGAGACGAACACAGTGATACACTTAAAAATGCCAGAGACAAGGTATGTGAGGCTAACTCTCTATGTTTGGGAATGTTAATGATTCTCCCTATATTACGTTTTTCTATATCGTTACTAATTGCCTCATAAATATAATTAAGCTTAGTTCCTTGAATAGTTACAAAACTTCTATTCTCTAGCTTCGTAATTCATTCATAACTTTCATTCCAAACGTTGTGAGCTCAGTGCCTAATCAATATAGAATTGTGTTTGATATCTATGTGTCTTAGTTTAGGTTACTCAGCATGTCATAAACAGTTTAAGCTTCAGTTCTCATAATTAGTTCATGAATATATGTCTCAGTCTAGTTCTATTCAGCATTCCAGTATCATGTAACTTAGTATGGTTCAGAATTTCAGTATCATATATTACAGTATGATTCTCAATTTCTGATTTTAAATCATTGAATATTAAACAACTGTATTTGGGTATAAGGCTGTAGTTTATATGCTTTATGCATCTTTGGGCCTGAGGCCGTAGTATATGCTTTATGCATCTTTGGGCCTAAGGCCGCAGTTTATGATTTATGCATCTTTGGGCCTGAGGCCGTAGTTTATGATTTATGCATCTTTGGGCCTGAGGCCGCTGTTATGTATACGTATACTTGGACCTGAGGCCGTAGCTTGTGCACATATATATTTGGCCTGAGGCCTTAGTTTATTTATTCAAATAAACAGATCGTTCATCATTTAGAAGAGGGGGTATTCATATCCTTACTTCCTTTGTTCAGTTCAGTTATCAGTTATCAGTTGTCAGCTATGTTTTAGTTTCAGTATTTACAGTTCTTCTATCAGTTGATTAACATACCAGTGCAATTCAAATGTACTAATGTTCATTTCGCCGGGGGCCTGCATCTCACTATGCAAGTAATGATTTACAGGTTGACGATTCATAGTGCTACATTCTCGTACCATCTATTTGGTGAGCCCCAATTCTTTTGGGGCATTATTATTACTCTACAGTATTTTCGGTACTTTATTAGAGGCTTCATAGGCCAGAGTAACAGTTAGACAGAGTTACAGGCTTTTCATATTAAGCCATGTTAGTTATAGATATGTTTCAGACTTATATATTATTGTTTCTGCACTTGATTTATATCATTCAGATTTTCAGTATACCAGCATGTATTAGTTTATCTTCCGCATTCAGTAGGATATGATATCACATGTTGATTCAACCAGCCAGTTGGTTCGCTCGGTCACATGTAGTCAGGCATCGGGTGTCGTGTTACGTCCAGTCCCAGATACGGGGCATGACAACCCTCAGGCTCCAATTTGCATATCTATACAAGTATAATAACATTATACGAACTCGTTCGTAAGTTCAAATCATCACAATAATATCTAAATTCAAGAATCAAACACCAAAATTCAAGAAATTCATAATTCAACTTTAAAACTTCAACTTTCCACAGTAAGCACCGAAATGGCCTCGGGTCACCTGAAACCCTAATCAAACGTGCGCACAAGTCCAAAATCATCATACGAACCTACCGGAATTATCCAAATATCAATCCAATATCGTTTACCAAAAATGTTGACTGTGGTCAACTCTAGCCATTTTGAAGTTCAAAAATCAAGTTTCTTTAAAACTTCACATTTAGACTTTCCGAAAATCGACACAGACCACACACACAAGTAATAATATATAGAGTAGCATTGTGAAAGGGCTCAAATTATAAAAAAGAAAACTAACACTCAAAACGACATATCGGGTCATTACGCTAATTTGTTATTGTCCTAAGAGATCATTTAGGACGACCTTCTTTATCTATTCCATCCAACTATACCAAACCATCCTTCTTTCATAAAGCTTCATATTAGCCTTTAATGATTTTTTACTATTTTACTATCAACTTTATTAATATTTGAAGTCAATGCTCTCTGTACATTCTAACAATAGTAATTTAACAATATAAAACATCGAAAATTACCTTTGGGAGTGATTCTCTAAATCATAATCCTTGAGGGTTCTTGATACGTTCTCTTGATTCCTATCACAATTCAAGATCTTGATGTTAGATTTCATATTACGGTCTGCCAAACACTCAATCTTGATCATAAGGACTCAGTTCCATGATTAGAGTGGTCAAAAGAGGCTTTTTAAGTCGTGTTCTATGTTTACAAGATGAGAAGAATGGCTTAAACAACATTTTGGAGTCTTTTATAGGGCTGGACATAGTTCTATCTCATCACCATAGCAGGTGAAAAGCAGCAGAACTTCTGCGACCAACGTTATTTTAGCGATATACGACTGGATGGCGCCAATACTTTAATATTATATTCATGATCCGAACCTTTAACCTTTATCATATGACATTATTAATACCTTTAGGATGCTTTGACTACGTCATTAGACTCTTAACTAACATAGTTAAAGTTTAAGAATCTACAGGACATTACATTCACCGTATGTTCATCACCATCCTCCTAGATCACGGTCATTTTATTTCTCAACACTGCCATGAGAGCCTTAAATATCCTTGCCCTCATTACGAGCTTCGTCTGCAGCCTCAAGATCCTCTCAATTGGCTTCTATCCATTGTACCGCGCGTGAAAGTAGTATGTTTTGTAGGTCGTCCAACTTCAAGGAAGGTATAGTCTTCGAGAGCTTTGTATTCTCGAAATAAGGATTTGGATTAAAGTAGAAGGTGATGGTATAACCAAATTTTGCATCATTATAGTCTTCCACTTCCTCTGAAGTTATAAACTTAAAAAATCTCATGGTCCTCTACAATATTTTTACCGTCTTTTATTCTTAATTTTGATGTGATAATACTTTTCTTACACTCTTGTATTAATTTATTCTTTTCACTTATTTCTTATTTATATGATATAAACTAATCTGGTTGATTTATATTACTTAGTTCTTTAGCTAGATTTTAAGTTGGTGAATTTATTATATTATCATAGAAATTATATAATTTTGTACAAAACTGATTTTGAATACCAGATTTTTCTATATGACTTTCTGTACTAGGTTTTAACTTAGGATTTGATATGTTGGGCTAAAACGACTCAAACATACTCTTAGCATGGTGTGATATTGTCCACTTTGGGCCAAGCCCGCACGATTTTCCCAAAAGGCCTCACATCATTAAAAGTATCCAACTCCTTATAAGTAACTCACATTTCTTTTTTACTTTCCATGTGAGACTTTGTTCACACACACCCAACAGTCTCCCCCTGAACTAGATTTCACATTACTCATCACCGTTTATGGGCTAATTTAGAGATTATTTGTATGGCACCCACATGATTCGAGTATTTACGGTAATCGAAGCCCTGGGAAAGGCTGTGTATACATCTTTAAAGCTACAGGTAAAGGTTGTAAACCCTGTAGATGGGTAACGACACTAAGCCGGGCCTCTACGCCATCACTCTGCCATCTTCATACTCGTCCCGCCAAACTATTTGCTCTGATGCCAGTTGTGGGCTAAAACGGCTCAAAGATAGTCTTAACATAGTGTGATATTGTCCGCTTTAGGCCAAGCATGCACGATTTTCTCCCAAAGGCCTCAGTCATTCAAATAGACAATCAACACAACCAAATACAATCACAAGCTCTGATACCAGTTGTTGGGCTAAAACGGCCTAAAGATACTCTTAACATAGTATGATATCGTCCGTTTTAGGCCAAACCCGCACGATTGTTTACAAAAATCCCCACACCATTAAGAGTATCCAACACCTTATAAGTGGAATCTTTTTTTCCCTTTCTACTTTCCATGTGAAATTTTGTTCACATACCCAACAATCTCCCCCTTGAACTAAGTTCCACATGACTCATCATCATTTATGAGCTAATTTGGAGATTAATTGTGTGCAACCCACATGATCCGAGTATTTATGATCACCGAAGCCCAAACGTCGTGTATACGTCTTCAAAGCTACGGGTAAAGGTCGTAAATCTCGTAGATTGGCAAAGGCACTAAGTTGGGCCCTACGCTACACTCCGCTATCTCCATAATCCCGCCAAATCATTGGCTTTGGTATCAGTTGTTGGGCTAAAACGGCCAAAAGATACTCTTAACATAGTGTAATATTATCCGCTTTGGTTTAAGCCCGCATGGTTTTCTCCAAAAGGTCTTCATCATCCAAATAGACAATCAACATAGCCAAATATAACCACAAGCCTTGATACCAGTTATTGGGCTAAATCGGCCTAAATATACTTTTAATATGGTGTGATAGTGTCCGCTTTGGGCCTAGCATGTACAAATTTCTCCAAAAGATCTCACACCATTAAGAGTATCCAACTCCTTATAAGTAGAATCTTTTTTTTCCTTTCTACTTTCCATTTGCAACTGTATTCATACACATCCAATAATCTCTCTCTTGAACTAAGTTTCACATGAACCATCATCATTTATGGGCTAATTTGAAGATTAATTGTATGCAATCCACATGATACGAGTATTTATGGTCACCGACATCCAAAGGCTGTGTATGCATCTTCAAAGCTATGGATAAAGGTTGTAAACCCCGTAGACGGGCAAAGGCACTAAGATGGGGCCCCATGCCACACTCTGGCATCTCCATAGTCCCGCCAAACCATTGGCTTTGATACCACTTTGTTGGTAAATTACAAGCAATGTGCACGACGAGGTAGCAGCGGAATAATATCCAAGTCAAATTTTTCCAATCTATTTGAACCAAGAAAAGACAAATAAATTCAAGCACAAACGTATATGAGCATCAAGTATATCAACCACCACGAATACGGAAAGGTAAAATAATCAAACACACGAGACACCAAGATTCATGTGGAAACCTCTTCAAGGTGAAGACAAAATAACCATGGGACCTCCGGCCCACAAAAGTTCCACTAATAATCAACAAATTTACAATAATATTCTCCAAATGGCTATAACACAACGCCAAACATGGAGCAATAATACATAAAAGATAGTATCAAAACTAGTAAAAAGGAGAGAAATCACCCCCAAAAATGAGCTATTATTTGTGCTTGAAACTGGAGCTACACACCACAAAAATCAATCTCCACCATTGAAATCCAAGATCCAGATGTTGAGAACCCCCAGTTCAAATTTGAGTCCAATGGTTAACGAATTGGGAAACGCAATTTGAAGCGGAATGTTGTAGATGATTTTCACTGGTACGAAAATTACCATTTCCCTCTCACTTTTTCTCTCTATATAGCTGCTATAAAATAATTCTTGTGTTCTAGAAATAAGACTTAAGTTGTTCATATATATAGTGAGATTTAGGGCAAAGTGGGCTAAGTCCAAAAGGTATTTTATTTATCCACATAGGAAGAGAAAAATCCGTAAAACCTAACAATTCTCCCCCTCCCGACTATGTGGAGGAGACCGCCATCCCGACGATCATGCAACACTTTTCAAACATCCCTCTTGGCAGAGCTTTAGTCAACATATCCGAACCATTATCATCAGTGTGAATCGTTTCAAGTTCAAGCGACTTAGAATCCAACACATCTCTAATACAATGATATCTCACATCAATATGTTTAGACCTACTATGGAATGTAGAATTCTTTCCAAGATGAATAGCACTTTGACTGTCTCAATAAAGCACATACCTCTCTTGAGCAAAGCCAACTTCCCCCAAAAATCTCTTCATCTAAAGTAACTCTTTACAAGCTTCAACGGCAGCAATAAGCTCAACTTTTGTAGTAGATAGAGCAACACATTTTAGCAACCTAGATTGCCAACACATAACTCCCATGTAAAGATTACCAAATAGACTGAAGCTTGTTAGCATCAACATCACCTGTCATATCTGAATCAGTGTAACCACAAAAAATAGGCTTTCCGGTCCCAAAATACAAACTCAGACTAGAAGTGCCACAAAGATATCTCATTATCCACTTTACCGCATTCCAATGCTCTTTTCCTAGATTAGAAAGAAAACGGCTAACAATACTAATATCGTGAGAAATATCTAGTATAAACTACCAACAGTTGAAGCACACTGAATTTTCTTCATATCTTCCTTCTCATCATCACTAGAAGGATTGCTTCGTGCTCAATTTGAAATGTATAGTTAAAGGTGTGCTGACATCCTTAGCTTTATCCATGTTGAACCTGCGAAGTACTTTTTGAATGTACGTATCTTGTGATAACCACAACTTCTTGGCCTCTCTGTCACGGACACTCTGCATTCCAAGAATTTGCTTTGTTGGTCCTAAGTCTTTCATAGCAAAAGACTTGTTCAACTCTTGCTTCAACTTCTGAATCCTGCAAGCATTATGACCAACAACAATCATGTTATCAACATAAAATAATAAGATAATAAAGTCGTCATCAGAGAATTTCTACACAAAAATACAATGGTCTGAAGAAGTCTTCTTGAAGCCCTGATGACTCATAAAAGAACCAAACTCCATGTATCACTGTCTGGGGGCTTGTTTCAAATTATACAAGCTCTTCTTCAACTTGCAAACAAAATTCTCTTTTCCCTTGACATCAAAACCTTCTGGCTGCTCCATATAAATATTTTCATCTAAGTCACCATGGAGAAAAGCAGTTTTAACATCCATTTGTTCAACCTCTAAATCTACACCTGCAGCCAATCCCAGAACAACCCGAACAGATGACATCTTCACAACTGGAGAAAAAATTTCATCAAATCAACTCCTTTTTTCTGATTAAATCCCTTGACAACTAATCTAGCCTTGTACCGTAAAATTGGATTACCATCTTCATATTTCACCTTGAAAATCCACATATTTCTTTAAGGTTTTTTGTCTTTAAGTAGCTTAACTGAATCAAAGGTATGATTATCATGCAAGGATTTCATCTCATCCTTCATAGCATCAAACCACTTTTCTTTTTCTTCACTATCCATGGCCTCTTCAAAACTTTCAAGTTCTCCCTCATCAGTCAAGAGTACAAAATAAGTAGGAAGATAACGAGATGAAGGTATTTTCTCTCTAGTAGATCTTTTGAGAGAATTCTCTAGAACATCAATAGTAGTTGGTTGTTGCCCAACCACATCACCTTGTATTGGGTAATCAACAACATCATACTGGTCATTATGAATATGATCACCATCTTCATTATCAACTTGATTATCACTAGTTTGAAGATTTTCTTCAGGTGGAATAGTCATAGGAACTTGATCAACATCAACTAAGCTCTCATGCTCTGAGAATCAATCTTCTCGGCTTTGTCAAAATCTTCAATTCTCTGGTCTTCAAAGAACGCAACATCATGACTTCTAATAAAAATTTTCTCAATTGGATCATAGAAACGATAACCAAATTCATATTGACCATAACCAGTAAAGATACACTGCCTAGTTTAATATCCATCTTTGACCTCTCATCCTTAGGAACATGCACAAAGGCCTTACACCAGAAGACTGTCACGTGATCATAAGAAACATTCTTACCAAATTAATCTTTGTCGGGGACATCACCATCCGAAGCAGCAGTAGGAGACAAATTGATAATATAAGCAACAGTATAAAGTTCTTCTGACCAAAAGGAGTCTGACAGCTTAGCATCTGAAAGCAAACATCTAACCATCTCAACTAAAGTTCTATTCATCATTTCTGCTAAACCATTTAACTGAGGACTCTTTGGAGGAGTTTTCTGATGCCGAGTAAACAGCGATCTGCGATAATTATCAAAAGGACCAATATCTTCACCGCCATTTTCTGAGCGGATGCTTTTTAATTTCTTCCTTGTTCGCCTCTCAACCAAGCCTGAAAATTCTGGAACACATAAAGTACTTAATCCTTGGACTTCAAAGAAAATACCCAAAATTTGCGAGAATGATCATCAATAAAAGTCACAAAGTAAAGTGCACCACCATGAGACCTTACTTTAAAAGGACCACATAAATCAGAATGTACCAATTCCAGCAAATCAAGCTTTCTCAAAGACATATAAGTATGGCCTATTTTAGATCAGAAACATAATAAGAGAGAAAATTGTCACGACCCGAAATTCCTACCTTCGGACCGTGATGGCGCCTAATATTTCACTTGCTAGGCAAGCCAATTTTAGAATAATATTAACCAATTTTTAAACAATCTTTAAATTATTAATAATCAAAGAAACAAATGCGGAAGCAAAGTTTGAAATATAGTGAAATAATCCATAAAAATGATGGTGTCTAAATATCATCCCAGAATTGGTGTCACAAGTGCACGAGCTTCTAGAATAAATACAAATAAATGTCTGAATAAATAAAGCTGTCTGGAAATAAACACACAGCTAAAGTAAAATAGACAGGAACTTCAGAACTGTGGACGTCATGTTGTTATACCTCAAGTCTCCTCTGGTAGTTGTAGTCCGAGCAAGTCTATAGTGTGTTGCTGGGACCAACTCCGAAATCTGTACAAGAAGTGCAGAGTGTAGTATCAGTACAACCGACCACATGTACTGGTAAATTCTGAGCCTCGTCTCGACGAAGTAGTGACGAGGCTAAGGCGGGTCACTTATATTAACATGTACGCAATATTAGTAAGTCTGTTGTGGAAACAAAGACACATAGCAAATTATTATGGAAATCAGAGAGAAAATATGCAGTTTAATATTTAATATGCT
Source organism: Nicotiana otophora (assembly GCA_000715115.1). Taxonomy (NCBI): domain Eukaryota; kingdom Viridiplantae; phylum Streptophyta; class Magnoliopsida; order Solanales; family Solanaceae; genus Nicotiana; species Nicotiana otophora. The sequence continues at coordinate 40,553 of AWOL01S0028672.1, read as the reverse complement.
AAATGTCAATTAACAATTAAGGTACATAATTCAAATAGCATGTAACAATTAATGCAGGAATTCAAGAATTAATATTTGACAAACAATAGGAGAGAAATAATTATTATAATAATTAATTCATGATTTAAAATAATTTATAATCTTTCAAGTAAGCAGGCAAACAATTAATTTGACGACGTATAGACACTCGTCACCTCGCCTATATATCGCTCACATGCAATTCACATAACAAATAATTTAAGGATTCTATTCCCTCAAGTCAAGATTAATCACGACACTTACCTCGCTTTGCAAATTCCAATCAATTATTCAACCACAACTTTTTCTTTTAAATTTGTCTCTGAAAGCTCCAAATCTATTCACAAACAATTCAATATACTCAATACGAATCATAAAAATTAATTCCATATGAATTTACAAATGTTTCGGATAAAAATCCAAAATTAATTAAAATATTCGGCAGTGGGACCCATGTCTCAAATCTCGGAAATATTTACGAAATTCGAACATCCATTCCGAGACGAGTCCAACCATATAGAAATTATCCAATTCCAATGTCAAATGGACCTTCAAATCTAAATTTTTCGTTTTTGGAAAGTTTTACAAAAATTCCAATTTCTTCCATCTAAATCCGAAATAAATGATGAATATAGGCTTAAATTTATGAAATACAATCACTATATGATAAAGAACACTTAACCAGTTTGAAATCGTGAAAAACTCCTTTGCAATCGCCCCTAAGCCGAGTTATAATTGAGGATTTGTGAAAAATGGGAAAATCCCGTTTTGGTTCTGTTTTAAGTCACAAGGGTCAGGCCTTCTTTGCATTCGCGAAGGGCCTGTCGCGTTCGCGATGAGTACCAGCCCGTGGCTTTCGCATTCTCCCCTGGCCTTCGTGTTCGCGAAGNCCCCCCCCCCCGGCCTTTGCGTGCCAGTGCTCGCGTTCGCGTATAAGAACAACTGACCCCTCCCCCAGGCGTCTAAAGCTTCGCGTTCGCGTTGAGCTGGTCGCGTTCGCAAAGGGTAAAGTCCCCATAGCTTCGCGTTCACGGTCGAATCTTCGCATTCGCGAAGAAGGAAAATTCGGCCAGCTCAGTTTGCTCTTCACGTTCGCGAGAGTACATTCGCGAACGCGATAAAGGAAATACTAGAAGCCCAAAGTGTGCAAAAAATCAGATTTCTTAAGTCCGAAATCATACTGTAGCCTATCCGAAACTCACACGAGCCCTCGGGGCTCTAAACCAAACATGAACACAAGTTCTACAACATCATACGAACTTGCTCGCGTGATCAAATCGCCAAAATAACACCTAGAACTACAAATCGGACACCAAATCAAAGGAAGTTTTCAAGAAAACTTTAAAACTTATATTATTACAACCGGACGTCTGAATCATGTCAAATTAACTCTGATTCTCACCAAATTCGGCAGACAAGTCATAAATATTATAGTGGACCTATACCGGGCTCCGGAACGAAAATACGAACCCGAGGTCAATAAATCCAATATCAGTAATTTCTTAGAAATCATTAAGCTTTCAAGCTTTTAATGCTTCATCAAAATTCCATATCTCGGGCTAGGGACCTCGGAATTCGATTCCGGGCATACGCCCAAGTCCTAAAATATGATACGGACCTACCGGAATTGTCAAAACACTAATCCAGGTCCATTTGCTCAAAATGTTGACCAAAGTCAACTTAGTTAAGTTTTAAAGCTCTATTTCACATTTTAATCCATTTTTAACATACAAACTTTTCCGAAAATTGTACGGACTGCGCACGAAAGTCGAGGAATGATAAATGGTGATTTTTGAGGTCTTAGAACATAGAATTACTTATTCAATTTAAAGATGACATTTTGGGTCATCACATTCTCCACCTCTAAAATAAATGTTCGTCCTCGAACGGAGTTTAGAAAAAAAGTACTTGAGCTGGTGAATAAGTGTGAATATTTACTTCGCATGTCCGACTCGGACCCCCAGGTAGATGCCTCTACTGGCTGACCTCTCCATTGCACTCGAACTAAAGGATAACTCTTAGACCTCAACTGTCGTACCTGCCGGGCTAGAATAGCCACCGGCTCCTCCTCGTAAGTCAAATCTTTGTCCAATTGGACTGAGCTGAAATCTAACACATGGGACGAATCACCATGATGTTTCTGGAACATAGACACATGGAACATCGAATGAAACGCCGATAAACTAGGTAGTAATGCAAGCATGTAGGCTACTTCACCCACCCTTTCAAGAATTTCAAAGGGT
>AWOL01S0028672.1:0-33152 GCA_000715115.1 Nicotiana otophora | reverse complement strand
TGTCCTTAAGGACAAGTAAATGAGGATCATCATACTACCTCTCTCTGATGCGCTCATATAAAGAAGACCGAGCGACTGTACAAGCTAGAACCCAAGTGGGTTCCAAAACATCTAACCTCACGAACTGATTAGCCAAAGTCTGAACATCTGCAGCTAATGGCCTCTCACCAACCGGAATATACGCAAGACTGCCCATACTCATAGCCTCTCTCCTCAAAGCATCGGCCACCACATTGGCCTTTCTAGGGTGATACAAAATGGTGATATCATAGTCTTTCAACAACTCCAACCATCTTCGCTGCCTCAAATTAAGATCCTTTTGTTTGAATAGATATTGAAGGCTACGATGATCAGTAAATACCTCACACGAGATACCGTAGAAGTAATGCCTCCAAATCTTCAGCGCATGAACAATGGCTGCCAATTCTAAGTCATGAACAGGATAATTCTTCTCGTGAACTTTCAAATGTCGTGACGCATATGCAATTACCTTGTCGTCTTGCATTAATACTGCACCAAGCCCAATGTGAGATGCGTCACAATATACCGTATACAATCCTGAACCTATGGGTAATACCAACACTGGCGACAAAGTCAAAGCGGTTTTGAGCTTCTGAAAGCTCAACTCACACTCGTCTGACCATATGAATGGGACACTTTTTTGAGTCAATCTGGTCAATGGGCTTGCTATAGATGAAAAACCCTTCCACGAATCGACGATAATAACCTGCTAAACCCAGGAAACTACGGATTTCTGTAACTGAAGTAGGTCTAGACCAATTCTGAACAACCTCAATCTTCTTAGGATCCACCTTTATGCCTTCTGCCGATACAACATGCCCCAAAAAGGCAACTGAATCTAACCAAAACTCACATTTTGAAAACTTGACATATAACTGATTATTCTTCAAGGTGTGAAGCACAGTTCGAAGATGTTGCTCATGTTCCTCTCGACTGCTGGAGTAAATCAAGATATCATCAATGAATACAACCACAAAAGAATCCAAATAAGGCTTGAACACTCGATTCATCAAATTTATAAATGTTGCTGGGGCATTTGTCAACCCAAATGACATCATTAGGAATTCGTAATGCCTATACCGAGTTCGAAAAGTTGTTTTAGGGACATCAAATGCCCTAATCTTCAACTGATGGTAACCAGACCTCAAATCGATCTTCGAAAATACCTTGGCACCCTGAAGCTGATCAAATAATTCATCAATTCTTGGCAACAGATATTTGTTTTTGATAGTGTCCTTGTGCAACTATCGATAATCTATACACGTCTGCATAGAGCCATCTTTCTTCTTTACAAATAATATTGTTGCACCCCAGAGCGAGACATTGGGTCTAATGAATCCCTGATCAAGCAAGTCTTGTAACTGCTCTTTCAATTCTTTCAACTCTGGCGGGGCCATACGGTATGGTGGAATAGAAATGGGCTGAGTGCCCGGAACCAAATCAATACATAAGTCAATATCTCTGTCGGGTGGCATCCCCGGCAAATCTGCAGGAAATACTTCTGGAAATTCACAAACAACTGGTACGGAATCCATAGAAGGAACATCCGCACTGGGATCGCTAATATAAGCCAAATAGGCTCGACACCCTTTCCCTACCATACGCCGAGCTTTTATATAACAAATAACCCTGCTGGCAGAATGACCAGGAGTTCCTTTCCACTCTAACTGAGGTAACCCCGGCATAGCTAGGGTCACGGTCTTGGCATGACAATCCAATATAGCATGATAAGGGGACAGCCAATCCATACCCAATATGACATCAAAATCTACCATATCAAGAAGTAGAAGATCCACACTAGTCTCAAGATTACCAATAGTAACCACATACGAATGATAGACATGATCTACTACAACAGAGTCTCCCACCGGTGTAGAGACACACACAGAAGCACTCACAGAATCACAAGGCACAACCAAATATGAAGCAAAATAGGAGGACACATAGGAATAAGTAGATACTGGATCAAATAGAACTGAATCATCTCTATGGCAAACTAGAATAATATATATGATCACAGCATCAGATGACTCGGCCTCAGGCCTAGCTGGAAAAGTATAAAATCGGGGCTGGGCCCCACCACTCTAAATTGCGTCCCTGGGACGGCCTCTGACTGGCTGGTCTACACCTCTAACGGTCTGACCTCTACCTCTAATGGCCTGACCTCCACCTCTAGCTGCTTGACCCCTACCTCTAGCTGGCTGAGCAGGCGATGAAGCAACCGGTGCCGGTATGATGGCACGAGAATCTTGTCGAGATCTGTTACTCGCCAATCTAGGGCAATACCTCCTAATGTGACTAATGTTTCCACACTCATAACACCCATCCTGATGTCGTGGCTGCTGAAGCTGAAGCTGACCCAAATGGGCCGGATAACCACTGTAGTAACTCTGAAGTGGTGGTGCACTGATAGGAACTGAATGTGCACTAAATGGTGGCTGCCCAGAGTAAGGCATAATAGAACTGTGACTCCCTGAAGCACCGGGAGATGCATGAAGGACTGAATGAAACGGTTTGGGAGGATGACCCCTACTAAAATTACCTCTGCCTCCAGATGAGGCACCACTGAAACCACCGAACTAACGAGGCCTCTTATCGGACCTCTGCCCTCTCTCTTGTGCAAGAACCATCTCGATCCTCCTTGCGACGTTAGCAGCCGCCTGAAAAGAAATCTCATTTTTGGTCTCCTTGNTGAATGAAACGGTCTGGGAGGATGACCCCTACCAAAATTACCCCTGCCTCCAGATGAGGCACCACTGAAACCACCGAACTAACGAGGCCTCTTATCGGACCTCTGCCCTCTCTCTTGTGCAAGAACCATCTCGATCCTCCTTGCGACGTTAGCAGCCGCCTGAAAAGAAATCTCATTTTTGGTCTCCTTGGCCATCTAAAGACTGATAGGGTGAGTGAGTCCCTCAAAAAACCTCCTCACTCTCTCTCCCTCCGTAGGTAGTAAAAGGAGAGCATGACGGGCCAAATCCACAAAATGGGACTCATACTGAGTAACAGTCATACTGCCCTGATACAGATGCTCAAATTGCTTGCGGCTCTCTCAGTGTGATAAGGGGGAACTTTTCCAGAAACAGCTGAGAGAACTGCTCCCATGTAAGTGCAGGTGATCTGACTGGTCGGGTTAATGTGTAATCTCTCCACCACCTCTAGGCGGAACCCGTCATCTGAAATACAGCAAAATCAACCTCATTGGTCTCAACTATACCCATGTTCTGCAGCACCTCATGGCAGTGTTCAAGATAATCCTATGGGTCCTCAGAAGGTGTACCACTGAAGTGAACTGGAAAGAGCTTGGTAAACTTATCCAGTCTCAATAAGGCATCAAAAGACATGGCGGGCCTATCACCGATCTGTGCCGCAACCCCTGGCTGAACTACCCCAACTGGCGGGGCTGCTGGAGCCTGATTCTGGGGAGCCATCTACTCCAGAGTGGGAGTAGTGGGAGTTTGTGCTCCTCCCCCAGCCTATGAGACGGCTGGTGCCACTGGAAATGTACTATTCTGGGTCACTCCATCCATAAGACTTACCAAACGGACTAGAGCATTCTGAAGTATTAGAGTGGCTATGAATCCTTCCGGGACCTGAACTGGTTCAACTGGTACATTCTGAACTGGAACCTCCTCCTGAAGGTCCACCTGAGGTTCTTCAACAGGTGCAGCTGCTCGAGCTCTGGACTGAGCTCTACCTCGGCCTCTGCCTTAGCCTCTAGCACGACCTCGACCTCTACCCCTGGCCATAGTGCCACCGGGGGTTCTGGTCCATGTCCATCGGTAAAGGTATTACGTGTTCTCACCATCTGCGAGAGAATAAGAGTAGAATGGTTCAATCATCGATGATAGAATAAAATCGCACGATAGAATAAGAAAGAAGTGATATTGTTCCTAAACTTGATAGCCTCTGAGAGATAAGTACAGACGTCTCTGTACCGATCCTTCAGACTCTACTAAGCTTGCTCGTGACTCGTGAGACCTATGTAACCTAGTGCTCTGATGCCAACTGTCACGACCCGAAATTCCCACTTTCAGACCGTGATGGCGCCTAACATTTCACTTGCTAGGCAAGCCAATATTAGAATAATATTAACCAATTTTTAAAGAATCTTTAAATTATTAATAATCAAAGAAACAAATACGGAAGCAAAATTTGAAATATAGTGAAATAATCCATAAAAATGACGGTTTCTAAATACCATCCCAGAATTTGTGTCACAAGTGCACGAGCTTCTAGAATAAATACAAATAAAGGTCTGAATAAATAAAGCTATCTGGAAATAAACACACAGCTAAAGTAAAATAGACAGGGATTTCAGAACTGCGGACGCCATGCTGTTATACCTCAAGTCTCCTCTGGTAGCTGAAGTCCGAGCAAGTTTATGGTGCGCTGCTGGGACCAACTCCGAAATCTACACAAGAAGTGCAGAGTATAGTATCAGTACAACCGACCCCATGTACTGGTAAGTGCTGAGCCTAACCTCGACAAAGTAGTGATGAGGCTGAGGCGAGTCACTTACATTAACCTGTACGCAATATTAGTAACAACAACAATAATAGAAATAAACCAGGTAATTCATTTATAATAATTGAAGCCAACTCAGCAGTCATAACCAATTGTCAATATATTCAGATTCAATTCTGTTGCAGCGTGAAACCCGCTCTCACAATATATTCTCATTCAATTCTGTTGCGGCATGCAACCCACTCCTCCAATATATTCATTTTAATCAAGTCTGTTGTGGCGTGCAACTCGATCCACCAATATATATATATGTGTGTCGACTTTTAAATAAGTCTGTTGCGGCGTGCAACCCGATCCTCCAATATGGACTTTTAATAAGTTTGTTGTATATTTATTTCAATCAAGTATATATAGAGACTTTTAAATAAGTCTATTGCGGCGTGCAACCCGATCCTCTAATATAGACTTTTAATAAGTTTGTTGCGGCGTGCAACCCGATCCTCCAATATAGACTTTTAATAAGTCTGTTGCGGTGTGCAACCCGATCCTCCAACATATTCATTTACTAATTCTTATAGAAGCAATTTCCCCAATAAGTGCAATAATTAAGATAAAATTATAAGGCAACAAGAATACAATAATTTATGATTTAATTATGTAACAAACAGAGGCACATAGCAAATTATTATGGAAATCAGAGAGAAAATATGCAGTTTAATATTTAATATGCTAAATTTTAATTAACAATTAAGGTACATAATTCAAATAGCATATAACAATTAATGCACGAATTCAAGAATTAATATTTGACAAAGAATAGGAGAGAAACAATTATTATAATAATTAATTCATGATTTTAAATAATTTATAATCTTTTAAGTAAGCAAGCAAACAATTAATTTGACGACGTATAGATACTCGTCACCTCGCCTATACGTCGTTCACATGCAATTCACATAACAAATAATTTAAGGGTTCTATTCCCTCAAGTCAAGGTCAACCATGACACTTACCTCGCTTTGAAAATTTCAATCAATTATTCAACCACAACTTTTCCTTTTAAATTTATCTCTGAAAGCTTCAAATCTATTCACAAACAATTCAATATACTCAATACGAATCATAGGAATTAATTCCATATGAATTTATAATCTTTCCGGATAAAAATCCAAAATTTATTAAAATATTTGGTAGTGGGACCCACGTCTCAAATTTCGAAAAACTTACGAAATCCGAACATCCATTTCGAGATGAGTTCAACCATACAGAAATTATCCAATTCTGATGTCAAATGGACCTTCAAATCTAAATTTTTTATTTTTGGAAAGTTTTACAAATATTCCAATTTCTACCAACTAAATCCGAAATAAATGATGAATATAGTCTTAGATTTATAAAATACAATCATTATATGATAAAGAACACTTACCCAGTTCGAAATCGTGAAAAACGCCTTTGAAATCGCCCCTAAGCCGAGTTATAATTGAGGGTTTGTGAAAATGGGAAAAATCCCGTTTTGGTTCTGTTTTAAGTCACAGGGGTCAGGCCTTTTTCGCTTTCGCGAAGGGCCTGTCGCGTTCGCGATGAGTAGCAGCTCGTGGCTTTCGCGTTCGCGAGTCCTCCTTCGCGTTCGCGAAGGCTTTTGCCCCCTGGCCTTCGCGTTCGCGTGCCAGTGCCCGCGTTCGCGTATAAGGACAACTGACCCCTCCCCCAGGCCTCTAAAGCTTCGTGTTCGCGTTGAGCTGGTCGCGTTCGCGAAGGATAAAGTCCCCATAGCTTCGCGTTCGCGGTCCAATCTTCGCATTCGCGAAGAAGGAAAATTTGGCCAGCTCAACTTGCTCTTCGCATTCGCAAGAGTAGATTCGCAAATGCGATGAAGGAAATACCAGAAGTCCAAAGTGTGCAGAAAATCATATTTCTTAAGTCCGAAATCATCCCGTAGCCTATCCGAAACTCACCCGAGCCCTCGGGGCTCCAAACCAAACATGCACACAAGTTCTAAAACATCGTACGAACTTGCTAGCGCGATCAAATCGCCAAAATAACACTTAGAACTACGAATCGGACACCAAATCAAAGAAAGTTTTCAAGAAATCTTTAAAACTTATATTTTTACAATCGGACGTCTGAATCACGTCTAATCAACTTTGATTCTCACCAAATTCAGTAGACAAGTCATAAATATTATAGTGGACCTATACCGGGATCCGAAACCAAAATACGGACCCGAGGTCAATAAATCCAACATCAGTAATTTCTTAAAAATCATTAAGCTTTCAAGCTTTTAATTTTTCATCAAAATTCCATATCTCGGGCTAGGGACCTCGGAATTTGATTCCCGGCAAACTCCCAAGTCCCAAATCACGATACGGACCTATTAAAATTGTCAAAATATTGATCCAGGTCCGTTTGCTCAAAATGTTGACCAAAGTCAACTTAGTTGAGTTTTAAAGCTCTATTTCACATTTTAATCCATTTTTCACATAAAAACTTTTCCGAAAAATTGTACGGACTGCGCACGCAAGTCGAGAAATAATAAATGGTAATTTTCTAGGTCTTAGAATATAGAATTACTTATTAAATTTAAATATGACATTTTGGGTCATCACAAAAATATAAGGGGACAGCCATTTTTTGAAGCATTGTGAGAGAGAAAAGTGTGTTCTTTTGCTCTAGAAACTTTCTGCTCAGGCAGTCCGCTTCAATTAAAGTTTAATGACTGTTATTGGGCTAAATTGACCCAAAGATACTCTTACACATGGTGTGATATTGTCCGCTTTTGGCCAAGCCCGTACGGCGTTCTCCAAAAGGCCTTGCACCATTAAGAGTATCCAACTCCTTATAAGTAGAATCTTTTTTTTTCTTTTTACTTTTCATGTGGGACTTTGTTCACACACACCCAACAATCTTCCCCTGAACTAAGTTTCACATGACCCTCACCATTTATGGGCTAATTTAAAGATTATCTATGACAAAATGGTAACATAGCTTGTGGTTGTATTTGTATGGGCCAAAAAATACCTTTGACATGGGCAAGCCACAAGTCACGACCCAAAACTCGATCTGTCGTGATGGCGTCTATCATGATACTAGGTAAGCCGACTACTCAGACATACTAACACTTTCAAATTTAAACTATAATAAAACAGGTTTAAATAAGTATGGATCTCATAGAACTGAATAAAACCGCCACAACTCGATGCAGAAGTATTCCAAAACCAGGGTGTCACTAAGTACATTAGCATCTATACAATACTAAGTCTGATACATTATCTAAGAAATGCAGGAACTGAATAAGTAAACTGAGGGATAGGGGAGGAGAGTCAAGGTTTGTGGATGCCAGGGCAGTTACCTCGATTATCTCCGAATGACTGAATTCTGAGAATCAACAACCATCGTACCCGAAAACACCTGGATCTGCACACAAAGTGTAGGGTGTAGCGTGAGTACAACTAACTCAATAAGTAACATATCTAACCTTTGGACTGAAAGTAGTGACAGGCTCGAACATTACAACCCACATACAGAATTATTAGTATGGAAATTTACGGAAAATATGACAGTAATATCTCATAAATTCATAATCTACAAGTAACAATACAAGAATTTAGACATCCTTCCAAGTTTAGCAATTAAACTCAGAACAGATAAAATATGTCAAGTTTGAATGATATGAGGAATATGATATCTCTATATCAACATGCCAATATACATATCGTATGTGATGCAACACAATGAAATCCTCACGTACTCACACCCTCAGAGTACTCAACCTAATTGTCTCAAATCTCACTCATCACCCCCAATCACATAGCACTGTACAGGGATGATCCAGCCCGCGGCAGATCCAGCCCAAAATACAAGTAAGTCCAGGGCAGATCCAGCTCAAATGCAAATAAATACAGGGCAGATCCAGCCCAATACAAATGAAACAATAGCAACTACGCTCACTTTGGGTGTGCAAACTCCGGAGGAGCAGATCCAACCTAAGCGCTATAATAAGCCAAGTCCTGGCATGAATCAATAAAGCATGTTGCGGCGTGCAGCTCAATCCCATAATATCACTCACAAACAGGCCCTCGGCCTCACTCAGTCATCAATCTCTCCAGTCTTTCGGGCTCACAATACTCATGCTAAGCAACCCAAATCAATGATACATGATATGATAATATACGATAACAAAGACTAAGATATGATATGCAATGATGAATGTGACTGAATATATAACTGCAATTAAGCAAATAACCCAATAGCAAAGAACAACCACAATGGATCCCAATAGTACCAGCATATAGCCTAGACATGATTTCTATCATAAATCACAGCTTAAGTGCTCTATCCCATAGAGTTTAGTAATAATGTTCAAATAAGATAGCTACACGGTTCCATGGAATCAACTAAATCACAATTACTACGGTGCACGCCCACACGCCCGTCACCTAGCATGCGCGTTACCTCAACACCAATCACATAACATGAATTTTGGGGTTTCATACACTCAGAACCAAGTTTAGAAGTACTACTTATCTCAAATCGTGTGAATCTCTACTCCAATAAGCCCTTGCCTCGCAAATTGGCCTCTGAATACCTCGAATCTAGCCACAAATAATTCGATACAATCAACACGGGCTAAGAGAATCAATTCCATATGAAAATACTAAGTTCTTAATCAAAAGTCAAAAAGTCAACTCAAAAGTCGACCTTCGGGCCCACGTCTCGAAATCCGATAAAAGTTATAAAATTTGGAAGCCCATTCAACCACGAGTCCAATCATACCAAATTTACTAAATTTCGACAACAGGTTGTCACTCAAATCCCCAAATTTAGCTCTCCAAATCTATAGCCTCAAACTCCCATAATTCCACCTCAAAAACACACAAATTAGGTGGGAAATTCAATGGGGAAACAATATTATTGAATAAAAATGATCACAAGTAACTTATCTCAAGAAACCCCTCGAAATACCTCTCAAAAGTCGCCTTGGTCCGAGTTTGCAAAGTCCAAAATGAGAAAAATCACGAAACCCTTCGGATTTAACACTGCCAGCGCTTTCGCAGTTGCGACCCACTTAACTGAATCTGTGGTCTCGCAGGTGCGGACACTACCTCCGCTTCTGCGGTTATAACTGAAGATCCTTTCTTTAGCTTCTGTGATCACACACACGTAGATGTGAGTCCGCAACTGCAAAACTTCCTCCACACCTGCGCTCCACAGCCTCCTCACTGAGCTCCGCTTCTGCGCCCATACGCCGCATCTGCGACCACGTAGGTGCGTAAATACCCTCGCACTTGCGACCACTACACACCCCTTTCCAGGTCGCTTATGCGCTCCTCGCGCCACTTCTGCGGGCTCGCACCTACGATCAAAACTCCGCATGTGTGATCGCACCAGACCTGGTGCACTTCAGCAGTCCTTCAATTCTAAACTTTGATCCGTTAACCATCCGAACTCCACCCGAGGCCCCCGAGACCTCAACCAAATATACCAACAAGTCCTAAATCACTATATAAACTTAGTCAAGGACTCATAACATCAAACAACATCAAAAACACAAATCGCACCTCAATTCAAGCCTAACGGAAACTAAGAAATTCCAACTTCTACAATTGATGCTGAAACCTATCAAATCAAGTCCGATTGACCTCAATTTTTATACACAAGTCATAAATGACACAACGGGCCTACTCCAACTCCCGGAAACAAAATCTGATCCCATTAACCACAAAGTTAACTCTCAGTTAGACTTCTCAATTTCCAAAACTTCTAATTTTCCAACTTTCGCTATTTCAAGCCTAAATCAACTACGGACCTCCAAATCACTATCTGGACACACTCCTAAGTAAAAAATCACCCGACGAAGCTATCAGAACCATCAAAACTCCATTCCGGAGCTATTTACACACAAGTCAATATCCAGTCAACCAATTCAACTTAAGCTTCCAACCTTGAGGCTAAGTGTCTCAACTCATTCCGAAAAATCTCCGGAACTGAACCAACTATCCGGGTAAGTCACATAGCAATAATTAAGCATAAAATAAGCAGTAAACAGGGGAACGAGGCTGCAACACCCAAAACGATCGGTCGGGTCATTACAACACATCAGAATCATGATAACCTTCGTGGGCTGCCACGTGCTATCAGTAAGGTCTCCACAAAGATCTGCCCCAGGTCGAAGTAGCCTCGAAGCGATGAAGGGTGCATTTGAAGAGTCAGCAAAGATCAAGGTCGTGAAGTGATCGTAGTTCAAGGTTGAGGTCGAGCATCTCAGGCAGAGTTATAATTGCTAGTTTTAAGATATGACACAAAAAAGAATATTCTAGTAAATATTTTCTGCACCTGTACTGTTAGAGTTTCTAGGAACATGTTCCCACTAAATAGAAAAAGACACAATGATAGGGGACGTGAGATATTGATTTGTAAAAAATACATTGACTTTATAGAGAGAATCTGGCCTTATTACAAGCATACAAAAATAACCTTTTTACTAAGATTCTTGTCTAGCATTTCCACTGGATCCAAGAACGATCTAAGTGTTCAAAGGCTTATCAATCATTCATCATTGTCAGAGAGAATATCCACAGATCTCACCCCTTTTCGGGTGACTCACACGTTTTTATTTACTTAAATATCATTTATTGCTACTTGTTATTATTAATGGCATATTCTATCTTTTTGGATCATTGAACATTGTCGTTATTGCTTACGTTCATTGTCATCTGGACAAACATAAAAGTTATTTGTCATAAAACCGATACCTTTGTCTTTAGGATATTATTATTATCTAAGATTGACTCTTCTTTAAATATAACTAGTTGAACCAAGATCTATATTTTTGGTCAAATAGTTTGGCGCCGTCTGTGGGGACATCTTAGCTAATTTTTAGTTTCCTTAAGATCTGCAGCTAACGCTATCAACGAGAGTTGTGAAACACTAGGTGAAGACGCGATGCCCACTGCCTCCCCCAGATGCGAGAGGTTGCCTCCCCCCATTGTAGCATGACAAAACTAAATGGAAAAAGGGCCTCCACGTCCACAGAAGAAGGGACTCCACTGGATGTAAAAACGCTCCTCAAAGCATGGCTGAAGATACGCTAGTAAGCGTGCTCAACAAGCCCACTCCATACACGACTATAGAGACCGCAAGAACCTACACAATCCAACGAACAGGCGAACAGGGCAACCAACCAGACCCTCCAACATCAGGTATAACTCACACTATTACTAACAAATCTAAAAAGGATGGAATAAATGGAGAACGAAAATAAAGCACTCAGAGATCAAATGATAGAACACAAAGAACACGTTGACAAGATACCGGGCACCCCTAAGCTGTTGCCAAAGAGGGACGCTGGCAAATTTGTAGAGTAGTCGTACAGCGAAGAAGCAACCCCGCATTACATACCAAAGACCTTCAAAATGCCGTCGTATCTCAGGATATACGACGAAATAACTGATCCCAAAGATCACGTGACTCATTATGTCACTGCCGTAAAAGGCAACGACCTCACCAAGCAACAAGTTTCTTCTATTTTGCTGAAGAAATTTGGCAAAACTCTGACGGAGTGGGCATTAAAATGGTACTCACAACTCCCAGCCCGCTCCATAGAAACCTTCGAAAAAATGGCTGACAAGTTCGTAATTGAGCACGCCGTAGCCAGAAAAGATGAAACAAGAGTAAATGACATATTCACCATCAAGTAGTCCTTGGGAGAGGGACTGAAGGACATTCTCGCCCGATTCAAAAAGGTAAGGATGACCTTACCAAACGTGTCTGGGGGGATGGCGGTCGCAGCTTTTGAAATCCACTTGGGATGAAATCCACAATGCTTATTGTGTGGAAGTCCGAGCAAATGAGGACGAACTCAACGGACCATCTCATCGACTTATCTCTGTACAAACCAAGCCCAGGAAAGAACGAAGAGATAACATCCGGAGGGATCATCCGATCCCACGACCCAATAGGGAACGACACCTGCCATACGTTAGGACACCCGCCCCACCTTCTCTCTGCTATGAGGAAGGCCCATCCAGGCCGAAAACGGGGACGCACCAGAATGAGAGAGGTATGCCTCCGTTACTATCTGCTTACAATTTTTGTGTGTCACCTACAGAGATAGTCTACGCCCTAGACAAACTCAGAACGAAGGTGAAGTGTCCACCAAAGATGAAGTCCGACCCGAACACCAGAAAATCTGACGCCCTTTGCGAGTTCCACCAGTAGCGCGAACACAAAATAGAAGATTGCATCGCCCTCAGGCAAGAGATTGTAAACATATTGCACCAGGGACACCTCAAAGAGCTGCTGAGCGACAAGGGGAGAAATAACTTCACCATAGGATGTGAACACCAAGGCCCGTCGAAGCCACCGTCACCAGCTCGTACTATCAACATGATCATCAGCGGTAGCGACGACTCCTCCATCAACGACATTACATTTACCACCACTCACAAATTCAAATGATCTATCACCCGCGAACGGTATGACAAACTCGAAGAAAGTATCATCTTTAATGAGTCAGATGTCGACGGTTTGTCTTTCCCTCACAATGATGCTCTTGTCATTACTTTGAACATTTTAGATACTGATGTCAAACGTATCAAGGTAGACAATGAAAGTGGAGCGTGAATTATCCATCCCCGAGTCCTCATCTAGATGAGACTCGAGGACAAGATAGTACCACGCTGCATCACACTAATCGATTTTAATAATGCAGTTGAACGGACATCGGGAGAAATTACACTCCCTGTCTTGGTCGGCGGCGTAATGCCAGAGACGACATTCCACATCATGGACCAGGAAATCGCGTACAATGCCATAGTAGGACGGCCATGGATACATCCAATAAGAGCCATCCCCTCCAGCCTATACCAAGTAATCAAATTCCCAACACTTTGGGGGATATTCATCATACGGAGAGAACATCGCATGTCCCAGGAATGCTACCCGATTGCCTTACACAATACGACAACACAATAGAAAAAGACAAGGAAAAGAGCCATAGCAATCAACAAGTCGAGGTCGACATAAGAAGAGATCAGGGGCACCATCTTGGATCCTGAAATGGTCGAAGCCGCAGACTCGACTTCAGAGAACCTCGACCCCATTCAATTAGACCCTATCGACCACAACAAAAAGGCCTATATAGGATACAAACTCCGAGAACCGGGTAAATTTAGTCAATTTTTAATAACTAATGCAGATTTGTTTGCTTTCAGCCATGTAAATTCAATCCCCTCGGTAAGCAGGTCAGGTGTAAATTCAATCCTACCATCAATGATGTCGTCCATAAAGAGGTGGAGATTAGAAAATGGCACCATCAGGGAGGCGAAATACCCCAAATGGATCGCCAACGTAATAATGGTAAAAAAAAAGGGAAATGGCGGATATGTGTAGACTTCACTGACTTGAAAAAAGCATGCCCGACGGATTCATTCCCGTTACCACATATCGACCAACTCATCGACACAATGGCTGGGCAAGAATTGTTGAGTTTTTTTGGACACGTACTCAGGCTATAACCAGATACTTATGGAAGAAGAGGATCAGGAGAAAACCACGTTCATCACCCACCGAGGAACATATTGTTATAGGGTCATGCCATTTGGGCTGAAGAATGTAGAGGCTACATATAAAAGATTGGTCACGAAGTTGTTCAAAGATCAGCTCAGCAAGACCATGGAAGTATGTATCGATGACATGCTGGTCAAGTCCATAAAGGCAGAGGACCATATTGACAATTTGAAGGAAGCTTTCTATATACTAAGACGATATGAAATGAAATGAAACCCGGAGAAATGTGCGTTTGGCGTAGCCTCTGGGAAGTTCTTGGGCTTCTTAGTGTCACAATGGAAGTTCGAGGTCAACCCATACCAAATCAAAGTTATCGAAGGGATATCGGATCTCCTGAGTACCAAGAAGCAAGTCCAAAGGTTGACTGGTCGAATCGTCGCCTTATCGAGATTCATCTCACGTTCGTCTGACAGATGTCACAAATTTTTTGGCGTACTCAAAAAGGACAACAACCTCGAGTGGACACCCGAATGCATACAAGCTCTGCGAGAACTGAAGACGTATTTTTCATCACCACCCCTACTCTCAAAGTCCGAATCCAAGGAACATCACCTCGTCTACCTGGCCATCTTCGAAGTAGCAGTAAGTGCAAACCTGATTCGAGAAAGTAAATGTATGCAATCTCCCATTTATTACATTAGCAAAACACTTGTCGATGTCGAAACGAGGTACCCGCACCTCGAGAAACTGGCCCTGACATTAGTCATAGCTTCACGAAAGCTTAGACCATATTTCCAGTGCCACCATATCTCAGTCGTTATCACCTTTCCTCTAAGAGGCATTTTACATAAACCCGAGCTATCGAGAAGGCAGGCCAAGTGGGCCATCGATCTAAGCGAGCACGATATCCCATATCAACCGCAAACAACGATAAAGTCTCAAGTGCTCGCCGACTTCGTCGCAGACTTCAATACAAAGATAATGCCTGAAGTCGAGAAGGAAGCCGTCCAAGCTTCTCTCCAAAAATATGACCTCTAGGTCCTATACACTGACGGTGCATCCAACTTTTTCGGATCCGGGATGGGACTCGTACTCGAGGTGTCTATCGGTGAAATAATCCGCCAGTCCATAAGATGCCCAGATATGACTAACAACAAAGCCGAGCATGAAGCCATAATTACAGGATTGAGGCTAGCACTCAAATATAGGGCAAAGTGGTTGAAGCTCAGCTATGATTACCATCTTGTAGTCAACCAAGTCACAGGAACTTTCCAAATCGAAGAATAAAGGTTGCAAAAATATCAGATCGAGATCTGTAAACTGCTGCCCGAGTTCGACGAATGCCAGCTCGACCAGATCCCGCGTGTGCAAAATGCCAAAGCAGACAGCCTCGCCAAATTAGCTGCAGCTACCAAAAGCATCACGACCAGGGGAAAAAGTGTAGTCCACCTCCTCAACTCATCGTTAGACCAAATTGAGGTAAGATCTGTAAGCTTAACTTGGGATTGGCGCAATCGTATTATCGCCTATTTGTAGGACGACGCTCCCAAATGACAAAAAAGAAGCCAAAAATCTAAGAATGCAAGCAGCCAGATACAATCTCCTCCATAACGACCTGTACAAAAGGACATACGGTGGCCCTCTAACAGAATGTTTGGGCCCAAACCAAACCCAGCGCGTCCTCGAAGAAGTCCATTAAGGACATTGTGGCGCTCACTCCGGCAATCGAGCACTCGTTAGGTGTCTCATATGGTCAAGATACTAATGGCCCACCATGAAAAAGGACGCCTTAGAATTCGTGAAAAAATGCCAACAATGTCAGATATACACCCCAATAATTCACCAAGCATGCAAACATCTCCACTCACTTACCTCTCCGTGGTCGTTCATCAAGTGGGGAATGGACATCGTGGCCCCCTCCTAGCAGAGCGAGGTAACGTACGATTTTTTTTGGTTTTAACTGACAATTTCTCTAAATGGATGAAAGCATGAGAGTTCGTCCAAATACGCGAACAAGAGGTAATCACCTTTATATGGAGAAACATCATCTACCGATTCGGCCTACCCAAGGAGATCAGCTACAACAACAGACCTTAGTTCACGGGAAATAAAACTGGCATATTCTTCGAGAAATGGTATATTAAGAGGATACTTTCAACCCCGTATCACCTGGCGGGTAACAGACAGGCGGAATCCTCCAATAAGCCTATATTAAACATCATGAAGAAAAAGCTCGAAGACGCCAAGGGACTGTGGCCGAAGATACTCCCAGAAGTAATATGGGCGTATAGAACTACCCCGAAGACGAGCACAGGAGAGACACCCTACTCTTTGGTCTATGGGACCGAAGCAGTCATACCGGTCGAAGTCGAAGAACGCAGCCTAAGGTACTCAAATGAAAGCGATACTAGTAAGGATGAGAGTAGAAGGCAGGAACTTGATGAAATCGATGAATGAAGAGATATGGAATACATAAGGATGGTCGCCCAGAAGCAGCAAGAAAAATGTTATTACATCAAGAAAGCAAAGGTCCGACCGCTCAAAGTCGAGGACTACGTACTCAAAGCCAAAACTCAAGCGAGCAAAGACCCACGGGAAGGCAAACTGGGACGGCCCATACATAATTACGGCCAAAGCAAATAAGGGTTCGTTCCAATTAGAGATAATGGGAGGGACTATTTTTCTCTTTCATTGCTCGACTCCTCAATACTCTCCAAGTCAAACAATGAAGGGACTAGATAGACTGGGACTGGAATGCCAACCAACGCCCAAACTCTGTAACTTTCTCCAATAATGTAACCATAGCAACAACATCAAAGTAATAAGAAACTTACGTTTATCATAACACCTTTTGTGTTAAGGTTAAGTTCGATCAAGTTCGATCAGTTCGAACAACACCTATCGGCCCTCGGCCATGATTCAAAAAAGGTTAAGTTCGACCCAGCTCGAACAACACCTTTCGGCCCTCGGCTGCATTTTAATAAAAGGTTAAGTTTGACCAAGTTCGAACAACACCTATCGGCCCTCGGCCGCGATTCAACAAAAGGTTAAGTTCGACCCAAATCGAACAACACTTTTAGGCCCTCGGCCATATTTTAATAAAAAGGTTAAGTTCGACCCAGCTCGGACACACCTTTCAGCCCTCGACCGCATTTTTATAAAAGGTTAAGTTCGACCGAGTTTGAAAAATACCTATCAGCCCTCGGCTACGAGTTAATAAAAGGTTAAGCTCGATCGCGTTCTTGTAACACCTACCGGCCCTCGGCCACTACTTGGCAAAATACCAAAATCAACAAAGTTCAAACAATACCTATTATCCAAATCTAAATAAAGAGGCACACCCGACCCATATAAAAAAAGGACGGATACGACCCATAAATATTCGTCAACAAGGCTACGACCAAGTAGTGGCCGACAACAACAGAAAGAGCAGAAATCATAACAGGCAAAAAACAAAAGCAAAGTACATAAGTGCGGAAACAAGTAACAGGTATGAAAGAAGGCACATAAAACAACTTAAACATTCATATACAAAAAAAAAGAGTTCATAACAAGGGCTCTTAAAGATGCCGGCAAAAATACACAAAAAAGGTCTAAGAGAAAGACTACTGGCCCTCGCCATCATGGCCCTCGGCGACCTCACCACCTCGGCCCCCGGCACCCTCGCCACGTTCGCCCTGAGGGTAAGCGGTATCATACCAGGCATCCTCCTTAAGCCGGTTTGCACCCTCTTCCCCATCCTCCTCGCCAAGTTGAGGCGTAGCGAGATTATATCCACAAGCGACTCGAGCTTCATGAGCCTTAACTCGGGCATCTTCAAGGGCAGCCTTAGGAACGGAGCCCGTTATATGCAAGTCCCGAAACATATCTAACTGGGTCTCGACATGGATCCATTCTTCGTATAACTCCCAAGGTACATTGGGAAAATCAAAAGTGTTGGAAGAGGACGGTCGTGCAAGTAGTTGAGCCTTCTCGGCCTCTAGAGCGGTCACTCGATTATGAAGGACAGAGTTGTCTTTCTCCAACTCCCCGATCTTCTCTTCGAGTCGGTCTTCCTTAGCTCTCGCTATCGATTGATCATTATCCCGCTCATCTCAAAGAGTCTTTTTCGCCAACTCGAACATCTCCACCTTCCTCCGAGCATTCAAACGAGAGGACTCCGCCTTCTTAAGTTCCTCAAGTTTCTCGGCAATTTCGCCGCTGGGGGCCTCCAACTGAAACTAGAACTCTTCAAGTTACCCTTACAATTCAACCACTAGAGCTTGAAGATCACTACATTGGGCCTCTATGCCCCTGCTAACCTTAAGCTCATCTTCCCTACTTCTCAATATCCCCTCGAGGACGCCGCACTTCTGTATGGCCTACATTAGCTCCTCGTTCCTCTTCTTCAGATCTTCCCTTAGGGCTCGCATGTCACCTCCCTCGCGAACCGACTGCAGAGATCCCAATACTTGCCATGATGCTCAATGTTTTTATCTTTTAGTTTCATGAAGATCTCTTTATGCCATTTCTCCCTCTGGGCGCTCTCAATTTCTAAAATCACCGTCTACAAACAAATAAAGAAGAGAAAAAGGTCAGAACTTTGAATGCTCTAAAAAATAGGAAAACGTTTCTATAACAAACACTCACCCTAAGAGCGAGGCCAGCAATGCTCCTCGACAAGTCACCGCCATTTATTTCCTTAAGGGTCTTACCCTCAACTTCATAATAAAGAGGACCGAGGGTAGGGACTACCTCCTCAGTGTCCACCAACAAGTCACGATCCATAGGGATCGTGATAGTCCTTGAGCCCCCCTCTAACATTACCTCGAGCTAGGTAAGTGTCACGACCTAAATCGGAGGGCCGCGACGGGTACCCGGTGCCTTACTCAACCGAGTACCAACGTAACATAACTTTCTTAACACCATCATTAGGTAAATGGGCCATAAGGGACATCATGAGATAACTGGAATAAAACATAAGGGAATACTAGACATACGACGACCCAACATGATATAGAAACTTATACACGTGACATACGGGCCTATAAGGCCGACATGATTATTTGTACGCTCAAAACATAGGCCAATAAATCCATACAAGTATCCATATACATGATATCTGTCTGCAAGCCTCTAAGAGTACATAAACATCATAAGTGTCAGGACATGGCCCCGCCATACCAATCAATACATCTCCAAATCATACTGACCAAATAGGCAACTCCGGAGCAAATAAAGTACACCAACACCTTCCGCTGAGCTGATAGCCTACTAATAGGACTATAGACCTGTCTATCGGGACCTGCGGGCATGAAACGTAGTGCTCCTAGGCAAAAGGGACATCAGTACAAATAAAGTACCGAGTATGTAAGGAATGAAAGAAACATGGTGTAAAGAACTCAACATGTAAGTCTGAATATCTCTATGAATCGTGAAATATTTATAAAGTCATGCATATACGTGTAAATGCCATACCATGCATATAACGTTGTAACTTTTCCCCATATCCCATCTTGTTATGGGTCAATGTACATGTATAAATAAATGCAATGCATAATGAAGTAAATCAATAAGATCTCTCGGATAAACTTTATCAACTTACATATTTTTCTAAGACTCGTGAACATATGATATAATAATAGGACACGTGAGGAATCAAGAACATAGGCACTTTTAGTACTTCTATGAATAGAGCAATTTATGAAAGTTGTGTGTTTGCTCGTTTCGTTTGTATCATATGGATCATGCCAAAAGTAAAGAAGGGATAGCCTTAACATACCTTTGTTGTTTACCTAACCACACGATGTTGGTTCAGCCCGTTAGTACTTCAATCTACAACAAACAATAAGGGGCCATTGTTAAGCTTACGGAAGCTAGAACTTAATGAGCGACTAGCTCATTTACGAAATTTTGGACAACACCTCCCCTTATTCTTTTCACTTTCCTCAAATACACAAACAAGACCAACATGTCCAGAATGTCAACAAACATATATATATCAATATTTAACCTCATATTCATTACAATACATCACCAAAACAGTCCACACCATCTCACCCAACAACGAAGTTCTAACTTGCACTTTCCAAGCCTTCTCTTCTTCCAAACACATCAACCACAATAGCAATAGTATTCTTAAGTTAGTTATACTGATTTCCAGCCATAAAACATCAAGAATTCAACTCTAAAATAGTCCAGCAACTACAACACTTCAACATGAAGTTCAACTTACTTCACAAGTTTCCTTTATCAAATCAATTAAATATACGTAGATGATCTTAAATACATATAGGAGAAGTTAAACCTTACTTTGGCAGCAAGAATACTCATCCAACTAAGCTTTACTTCAAGTTCAAATAAGCTTTTTACCCCAAACAACAAAGTAGAGAGATAACTAGGTGATATTGATCTTCCAAGAGAGAAATCACCTTACCAACTTGTGGATTTGGTCTTAAACCCTAGGATAACTTTGAAAGAGATCTTGGGTTGATATTATGGAGCTCCTTCACATTGCAATAGAGAGAGAGGGATTATGAATTGTTTTCTAAGTGAAATTGGAATATATCTATGTTTATATGGCCCCACTAATGGGCTTGGGAAGATGGGTCTTGGGTTGCCCTAAGACTTGCCCATCTCTATCCTTTTCCATTCCCTTATAATTTGATCCACAAGCTCTAAGTAGGTGATACACCTACTTTTCACCTACTTAATCAAGTAGGTGATTCATGTTGGTCCTTTTTCTATTTTAAAACATGTGTCTCATCCTCATTAAATAATTTAGACATGAATCGAGTAGCTCAAGCAAATAGGACGGAAAGTAAGTTGGTGAAGCAGGCACGCCGGGTAAGCAAGCAACTCATTTTTATTTGTCCAAAATCTCCTTTCTCACATTTAAGTGCATTCGTCCTCAACCTAGTCATTTGTATGTTGAACGAAAATACAGGATGTAATATCATTAGATCACTTTATATACTTTCAAAGAGAATCTCATTTCCGAGCTTACATCAATTACCTTACGGCGTAATTTCATGTACGAAAACATGGGGTGTAGTAAGCCCTTCAATCATTCTCAGGTCATCTGCATTGACATCAGAACCTGACTCGTCACCCTCACCAGCAATGCTTTTGCCCCTATCGTCGGTAGGCAAAGAAGCATCCGCAGCTGTCCGAGAGGTTGAAGCCTCCCCTTATAGCGAAAGGTTAAGGACATCAGCAGCTGTCCGAGAGGTTGAAGCCTCCCCTCAATGCATTTGTGTTTGAGCTTTAATTGGTAGTGTTTTGCACTTATTGTGTGTTTTATGCCTTGTAGAAGTGATTCCGAGCTATGTAGATGCTTTGAAGCGAATTCAAGCTATTTGGAGCTTTGAAGTCGGAGTAAAAGCCCAAGGGATTAAGTTGGGATCGTGTTCGGGGGTTAAGGACCAAGTTTGGACGTCAAAAATCAAGCACAATTCGTACTCTAAGAAATTTGCACTGCTGCGGTGCGTGGGGAGGCGCATGGTGCACCACAGCAGTGTATTTGGGCAGCCTGTTGAATTGTGATACTCTGTGGAAATCCCCACTAATGCCCCCCATGGCGCATCGCCCCATGCGGAGTGCCTATGTAATTTTTACAGAGCCAATGTCCTATTTCGGCTAGGAGAAGGTGGTTTCGTCTGGGCCCGACCCTACTTGGTATAAATACATGGAAAATGTTATTTTCTGGACTTTTGGACATACTTTGGACCTAGGGAGGCTAAGGAGAAGTTGGAAGAACAAAAGCACAAGGATTTTATCATTCCTTTCTCAATCAAGACCCGAGTTTGGATTGAATTTATGTTTTCATATACTTTAATTTTATTTGTGATGAATTTCTCCATATCTATGGAGTAGTTCTCTTTAGGGTTTGATGGATTTGGTATATTGATGATTGTTTGTGGATTATAACTCTAGTTTTATGTATTGAATCATTTTTGGATGATTTAATTATTGCATCTATATTCACTAGTTCATGTAATCGAGAGAGGCATAATTTGTGATATCTTTACATTATATTGTTGGTTGAGCTCATAGATTCTTCTAAGTAATTGAAAGAGACTAGTTGAATCATTGATTAAACCTAGTTAGGAAGATAATCGAGAGAGGTTCTCCTAAAGACCAATCCACTATGCATTCTTGCATATCTTCACGTGCTTAAAGTGGTTCATCTCGCGAGGTTGAGACTTAATAGAGAGAGGAGTTTCTGCTGAACGTGTGAACTAATAATTAAGTGAATTCGAGAGACTCACTTAAACATTAGAAGTGAATTATATAGAGTTAGATCCCAAATAATTATCTTGCACCTATTCTATCAAAACCCTATCTTCTCCCATTGATAACCTTCTTTGCTTGTTCCTTGTTTCGATTGTCATTAGTCAATAACTTTAGACTCTTAGTTAATTTTAGTTAGAAATCATATAAATCTCAATTTTTGATCATTTTGGATAGCAACCAAGCTAGAAACTACGAGAATAATGTTTAAATTCAATCCATGTGGATACGATATTATACTATACTATCTTTGATTAGTGAGCATAATTTAAATGTGTGTTTCGAGCTCGTCAAATTTTGGCATTGTTTTCGGGGATTGGCAATCAATAGTGTTTGAAATAGTTCGTATTGCTAATTCGGGAATTTTTCTTTTTATTTTATTTTATTTTTCCCTTTTTACGGTTGGTGTTCTTTGATTGTGCGTAGGTTACAAGTTAAGATTGGTGCATGACTTGAGTTTCTACGACAGAAGTGCTACCATACAAGCCATAGATAGAAAAACAACTGCAACATCTGAGAAAGGAAAAAAATCTCCCCGAAACATTAGAAAAGGTTGGGCAATCCTCAACCAAAGAAACTATGGCTGGAAACAGTGGAGATAATGTAGATTTGGATGCAAGAGAGGCAGCCCAACAACGAGAAAAAGTTGCACGGGATGCTGAGGAAGCAGCTATTAGAGACACATATTATCTATGAAGAATAGGGGTCGGAGAATTGCTCAAAATCATCCCTTGGCTGCAGACCAGTTCGGAAATATAGCTCCCATGCCTAGGAGATCACAGGGCAATTATGCTAGATCGATCTATAATCAAGGGTTAGACCACCTCTAATTGCAGCTAACAATTTTGAATTGAAGAAAAGGTTGCTTCAAACCCTCCAGAATTGTTGTGTCTTTAGAGGGAAGATGAACGAAGATCCAAATACACATCTAATGGACTTCGAGGAGATTATGAACATAAATACAATGGTGTGTCACAAGATGTAGTGTACTTAAGAGCATTCCCCTTCACACGCAAAGATGACGCAAAGTAGTGGCTTCGAAGCTTACCCACGGGATCGATTAGAGTATGGGAGGAGATGGCCAAAAAATTCCTTGATAAATATTTCTCTTCAGCTAAGACGGTCGAGTTTAGAAGAGAAATCCATAACTTCTACCAAAAAGAGACTAAGACTGTTTTTAGAGTATGTGAGAGGTTTAAGGAGATAGTTAGAAAGTGTCAACATAGTGGAATTGAACTCTGGATGCAACTCCAGGACTTTTAGGATGGATTAACACAGCCTCACATAGAACATTGAGCAATGCAGCTGAAGGCCCGTCGATGAAGAAGACTCTAGAGGAGGTAGTTAAAATTCTTGATGAGTTGTCTGAAGATGCAAATCAGTGGCCCTCTGAGAGTGCTGAAAGAAGAAGATCAATTGGTGTTTACCAAGTTGATGCTAATACATATGTGCAGGTACAACTAGATGTTATGGCTAAAGAAATAAGAAAGCTGACCTTAGCCTCGATACAAAGTGAGACTCACGCAGCTTGTGATATATGCGGAAGAGGACACCCTACTCATGAGTATCAAGCCTCAACTGAGAAAGTGAATGCTGTGAGAAATTATAATTTTAATGTAATGGGTCAGAAGCACCCCATATTTTCATGGAGTTCACCTGGGGGTATCGCTAATGCATGGCAACAAAACAACCCCAGATTTCAAGGACAAGGAGCTCCTGGTTTTATGAATCAGCCGAGGCAGCAGTTTCATCCTCAACAGCCCAATCAGCTCGGTCTAGAAGATTTCATGAAGGCCTTCATTGTGAAAACTGATGAAAGATTTGAAGTACAAGGGGCGGCAATTCGAAATTTAGAGAAGCAAGTGGGACAAATTGCAACAATATTATCTGAGAGGGTTCTAGGCACTCTCCCTGCTGATACTGAAAGAAATCCCAAAGAAATAGTGAATGTTATAACCTTGAGAAGATGGCAAGTATTGAAAGATCCCACCCGATTCAAAATGATGTGATACTTGAAAAAGAAAGTGGGGAGGAGCTGAAAAATGATGTTGATAAAAAGAAGAAGGGACAGATGAAAGCCGAGAAAAAGAAGAAGGAAGAAAAATCGAGAAGGGAGGAACATGAGGAGAGCAAACATATGCCTGCGCTACCTTTCCCCCAAAAGCTATATAGAAAAAAGCTGGATAAGCAGTTTGAGAGATTTCTGGATGTGCTAAAACAGGTCCATGGGAACTTATCATTCACAGAAGTGCTCTCACAAATGCCTTCTTATGCCAAATTCTTGAAGGTGATTTTTACAAAGAATAGAAAAGTAGAGGAGACCTCAATGGTCAAGCTCACGGAGCATTGCAGTGCGATATTGCAAAATAAACTCCCACAAAAGTGTGGAGATCCAGGGAGTTTTATTATACCTTGCTCTTTAGGACTATTAATTTTGATAAATCTTTATGTGATTCTGGTGCCTCAATTAATTTAATGCCTCTATCTATTTATAGGAAACTGGAGAAGGAGATTAGAGAGATAAGGTCTGCATCAATATCGTAGCAGCTGGTAGACCAAACGACTTTAATGCATAAGGGGATAGTAGAATATGTGTTAGTTCGGGTGGATAAATTCGTATTTCCTGTGAATTTTATAGTGGTGAATATGGAGGAAAACAAGGAGCCCCCCTCATCTTAGGAAGACCATTCTTAGTGACGGGCAGAGAGATATTAGATATACATGAGATAAAACTCTTGCTTAGAGGGGTGAGGAGACTGTGACTTTTGAGATGAATGTAGCAAAGGGACACAAAAGGACAAACCAGTTGCGAGTGTTAAGTGGAAAGTGAAGGGCTCGAAAGAGAAGGCTACGGTGAGTGAGAAAGATAAGTGTGGGGTGTACCCCAAGAAGGTTGGGAAGAAGTTGTCTGCATGGATGTGTGCATTAGTTCGGGCGCGGGGAATGGAGCCCGACTTCGACTCAGACCCTGACTAGATATTCAGGGAAGTTTCCTTTACCTTATGCTTTTTAATTATGTGTCATGGGAACATGCCACAACTTAAAGTGTGGGGTGGGGGATATTTGTTTGTGTGTATGTATGTATATTAGTTTTCTTTTTGTTAGGCGTAGTTAGTAAAGAAAAAAAATTGAAAACAAAATCATGAAAGTTTTTAAATTTTTTGATTTTTCCCGAAGATGGATATCATCGACAGGTTTCTTGAGGGATTAAAGTCGAAAGAAAAAAGACAAAAATATTTTAGTTTGTAGGTAGTGTAATAATTCCCTCTTGATTTTTCTTTGTGTTGCGTTTCTTTTCCAAGGGTTTTGTTTGAACCGGGTGTAGTTAGTAGTAGTTTTTATTTTGTTAGGAGTAGGAAACCTTGTGTTGTGATTTGAATTAAAGGCAATATCTCTTAACTTTATTATGCCTTGAGAATAGTAAGTGTTTTAGTTGTGACGCTTAGGCTCAGTTTTTGACTCTTGTATAAGTACCTTAAATTGTATGATCTTAACTTTGCTTAACTACTTTGGCTAGAGTGTCTCGATCCTGAGTGAGTTATGTGCCATGTGTGTGTGTGGTTTTGTGTATTCTATGCATTGCATTTGATATCTAGAACTTGCCCCGTGTGTTTGCAAAGCGAAATAGTAGTATTATTCAGTCTTGGAAGTGACATAAGCATTTCTTTGTTAAGCCAAATATATGCTTTTACCCACCTAATTGTTATGTATCGTAGTTAACCCTTTGAACCTGTAATCCTGTTTCTTTGGCAACCACATTACAAACCCTACCCATTTGTGAATTGACTATCTATTTGAACCTTGTACCTCTCGTGAATTAGTTATGAACTTTGTAAAAGTTGAAGTGTGGAGTGGTTGGGTTGGCTTTTGAGTGGAACTATTGAACTTAGGAGAAAGGTGCAATGTTTTGAAAAAGTAAGAGCCACTTGAATTGAAAAAGAAAGGAAAAACATTAAGTGTATGATTGTGGATAAAATATTCCTTGATAGTGGTAACTTGATGTAATTGTGCTTGAAGAAGTAGGGAGTTAATGTATATTGATGTGAAGGTGGAGTTGTGATTTGACATAAGTGTGGGATTTTGAATGGTTAATTGTATGTATTAAAGTGCTTAAGGAGGTGTAGTCACTTTTATATCCAAAAGTATCTTACCCATCCCGCATCCTACATTACAACCAATTAAAGTCTTATTTGATCCTTGACTAAATGAGCTCAATTAGTAGAGTAGTACACTACGGGCAAACCTATGGTACGTCTTTTGTGGCATATGAATGTTACTTCTGAGAGTGAGTGAATTCTTTCTATTGTGAGTTCCTGATTGTTCTTAAATTTTATTGTGTATAGAACTACTCTCTATTGCTGTGTGAGGGCACTTGATTCATGAAGGAAAGGTAATGTCGTTGACCTCTGTGTTAGAGTACGTGAGTGGGTTGGGAAAAATGCATATTGATTTTGAGTCAAATCTTGAGGCGAAGATGTTACGGTATTGTGCTTAATCTGTTTTAAATATTCTTGTTATGATGAATTATGAGAGTTGTTTAAAAAGGTCGTGTCTCTATGAAGTGTAGTTGATTGCTCGAGTACGAGCAATGGTTTAAGTGTGGGGGTGTTGATGGTAGGCTATAATTACGTGTTTTAGTCGTTTATTGCACTCTAATTCACTATACTTTATTTGTGTTTGTTCTTTAATTGGTAGTGTTTTCATTTATTGTGTGTTTTATGCTTTGTAGGAGTGATTTCAAGCTATGTATATGTAGTGGAGCGAATTTGAGCTATTTGGAGCTTTGAAATCTGAGTAAAAGCCTACAGGATTAAGCCGGGATCATGTTCGGTGGTCGAGGACCAAGTCTGGACGTCAAAAATAAGCAAAATCCGTACTCTGAGAAATTTGCACTACTACGGTGCATGGGGCGGCGCGTGGTGCGCCGCAGCAGTGTATTTGGGTAGCATGTTGAATTGTGATGCTCTATGGAAATCCACACTAATGCCTGCATGGCGCATCGCCCCGTGCGGCGCGCCTGTATAATTTTTACAGAACCAATGTCCTATTTCGGCTAGGAGAATGTGGTTTCGTTTGGGCCCGACCCTACTTGGTATAAATATATGGAAAACGTTATTTTCTGGACTTTTGGACATACTTTGGACCTAGGGAGGATAAGGAGGAGTTGGAAGAACACAAGTACAAGGATTTCATCATTCCTTCCTCACTCAAGACCCGAGTTTGGATTGAATTTATGTTTTCCTATACTTTAATTTTATATGTGATGCATTTTTCCATATCTATGGAGTAGTTCTCTTTAAGGTTTGATGAATTTGGTGTATTGATGATTGTTTGTGGATTATAACTCTAGTTTTATGTATTGAATCATTTTTGGATGATTTAATTGTTGCATCTATATTTACTAGTTCATGTAATCGAGAGAGGCATAACTTGTGATATCTTTGCATTATATTGTTGGTTGAGCTCATAGATTCTTCTAAGTAATCGAAAGAGGCTAGTTGAATCATTGATTAAACCTAGTTAGGAAGATAATCGAGAGAGGTTCTCCTAAAGACCAATCCACTACGCATTCTTGCATATCTTCACGTGCTTAAAGTGGTTCATCTCGCGAGGTTGAGACTTAATCGAGAGAGGAGTTTCTTCTGAACGTGTGAACTAATAATTGAGTGAATTTGAGAGGCACACTTAAACATTAGAAGTGAATTATCTAGAGTTAGATACCAAACAATTATCTTGCACCAATCATATCAAAACTCTATCTTCTCCCATTAATAATCTTCTTTGCTTGTTCCTTGTTTCGATTGTCATTAGTCAATAACTTTAGACTCTTAGTTAATTTTAGTTAGAAATCATATAAATCTCAATTGTTGATCATAGTGGATAGCAACCAAGCTAGAAACTACGAGAATACTGTTTAAATCCAATCCATGTGAATACGATATTAAACTATACTATATTTGATTAGCGAGCATAATTTATGAGTGTTTTTCGAGCTCGTCAGCAGCCGCCCCTTCGGTATCCATCCCCTCGGACTGAAGAGATACGCATACATCGGTTTACACTGGACTCGGATTATCGAGACTCAGTTCAAAATCATCTCTTACAAATCTTACGCAACAAAAAGTCCCATTCCGCCGCATCAACGGCCAGAGTGACTCCGTCACCCACATCCAGAGACCTAATCTTTCGAGGTTGAAGATCTACGTCACTAGGCAAATGCTCATCATCCTCGTCAATAAAGTGAATATATATGAGGGGCGGAAGTCTCAACGGCCGGAGCGGAAACAGAGGTGGAAGTGGCGACGAGTGGAATTGGAACGAAGGCAGGATCGACCGTAGTCGAGGCAAGGGCAGAGACTGGAGGTGTAGTGGCTCTCCTCTTCCGAAACGAGGGCATGGGAGCTCTCGACCTCCTTGTAGACCCCCCGACCGAAGCTAAAGAAAAATAAGAATGGGAGACATAGGCGAAGAAACCACGATGTTGACGGTAGGGAGAAAGTTACCTGCCGAGGAAAGAGATGGCCTAAATCTCTAAGAAAAACTCGACCAATCACGTATCCCCACCATATGAGGAAGAATCTGTCTAACCCAATCGGCAATGTGGGTCACCATCTGGAAAGGTCGAGCAGTAGCTGCAAAAAGGGGAAAGTCGACTAACCGACCCACAGTAAGGAAAACATTGGAAACAAAAAAGATATATAAATAGATACGAGCACTTACGAATAGAGTTCCAAGCCTCAGGGAAGCCTACGACGGCAGACACTACGACCTCGGTCCTGACAAAGAAATAGTCAAGCCAAAAATGCCGACTAGCCTTGTCATCCATCCTCACCACCAAACAGTTCCCCCTGCGGTGGCGAAGATTAAGTAGAGTCCCTCGATAGAAATGAGGGGCGAAGATATGGATCAGGTGGTGTACTGTTATGTCAATGTCGGCCAATTTAGCGAATTTCATCAACATCATGACCACTTTAAAGATATAAGGGCGAGCTACGTCGGACATATGTTGTAGTAGCGGCATAACTCTTCTATCAATGGCGGGGAAGGAAATGAATATCCAATTAAGAACGGATATGCGTAAAGGGTGCAGAAGCCAGGACGATAAACCTGTACCTCGTCGTCGCCCGCAGCGACCAAGTCCACGGGACCAGGTAGGTCGAGTGTAGCTTGAGTTCAGTTAATTACTCAACCGTCATCATAGATTTAAACCTCTACATCACCACTTCCGGTGCCTTGTAAAAGTCAGGTTTAGCATCGGCATATCGAGGTACGATATCCTCTACAGTAGGTAGGGTTTCCTCCTCAACGGCAGCTCCGTCGTCCTCCCCCTGAAAACAACATCTAGAGGGATGGAGTGATCTTCCATGTGGATATCTGATGGGAGGTCCAACATTGTTGTGGAAAGAGATAGAGAAGCAAAGAAAAAAACATAGAGGTAAAAGGGTTCTACGAAAAAGAAGAAGAAGCTCTGCTTATTAAGGAGAATGAGTGTGGAAAAGTTTCAAAATCAATGAACCACCTTATTTATAAGACTTGGGGGCACCAGAATCGAAACGACAGACCATGATTAGAATGGAGATTGAAACAACAGAACCAATCGAGGTTCATGCGTGAATTGACACAAGGCATCGGGAAACGCCGTCATCATGACGCATGATGTCATAACGTCACCCTTTCTCATGGACCGGATGGCTCTAACAGACTTCTCGGGAAATTCAATTGCGGCCCTCAGAGAGCTACGCTGCTTGATCGTTACGACGACCATGACCTATGTAGCAAGCTCGGTAAGCTAGACCACAAACAACTCTATTCACTCATCGACCTCGTCCGCGAGGACGACCTCGATAAGCGGAGGGACTAATTGTATGGGTCAAAAAATTCTTTTGATATGGGCAAGCCACCTCAGCACCATGATAGCCTTTGTTGGCTGCCACGTGCTATCAGTAAGGTCTCCACAAAGATCTGCCCCAGGTCGAAGTAGCCTCAAAGCGATGAGGGGTGCGGTCGAAGAGTCAGCAAGATCAAGGTCGTGAAGTCATCGTAGTTCAAGGTCGAGGTCGAGCATCTCCGATAGAATTATAATGGCTAGTTTTAAGATTGGACACAAAAGAGAATATTTCAATGAATATAAAGTCATCGTAGTTCAAGGTCGAGGTCGAGCATCTCAGACAGAATTATAACGGCTAGTTTTAAGATTGGACATAAAAGAGAATATTTCAGTGAATATTCTCTGCACCTGTACTGTTAGGGTTTTTAGAAACATGTTCCCTGTAAATAAAAAATGACACAATGATATGGGACATGAGATATTCATTTATAAAAAATACATTGACTTTATAGAGAGAATCTGGTCTTATTACAAGCATACAAAAATAACCTTTTTACTAAAATTCTTGTCTAGCATTCCCACTGGATCATTCATCATTGTGAGAGAGAATATCCACAGATCTCACCCCTTTTCGGGTGACTCACACGTTTTTATTTACTTAAATGTCATTTATTGCTACTTGTTATTATTAATTCCATATTCTATCTTTATGGATCATTGAACACTATTAGTATTGCTTACGTTCATTGTCATCCGGACAAACATATAAGTTATTTGTCATAAAACCGATAGCTTTGTCTTTAGTATATTATTATTAGCTAAGATTAACTCTTCTTTATTTAAATCGAACTAGTTGAACCAAGATCTATATTTTTGGTCAAACAGTATTTTGTTGTGTTGATTGTCTATTTGAATGATTGGGGTCTTTTGGAGAAAATCGTGCGGGCTTGGTCCAAAGCGAACAATATCACACCATGTTAAGAGTATCTTTTGACCGTTTTAGTCTAACCTAACATTCCCACTCAATTTAAAAAGTTTTTATATGCTAGTAAATATTATTTTAATTCTCCTACTGATTTTCTTAACCTAAGAATTAGTAGAGGCAGAGAATCTTTATCTAGTATTAATTGTTAAATTTTGTGAAGTAATCATTACTTAATCCTTATTTATCAATATCCTGCGGGGACTTTATCCGAAAAAGGATCAAAGTCAAGGTCTTCTGGCTGCAAGTTGTGTGATTATTTTCTAAGATTAATGTGACATAAAGAATTTAAGATTGCATCTCATCCTTCTAATATTTTTGTTTCATTTTTCTTTAAATGCCATTCTTTCTTCTAGTGAATAATTTTCTCTATACCATTGCTTCTTTAATATTATTTTTTGGTCTAACACGTAATATTCTTAAATAATTTCTATTAGTTTCAAACTCTTCGCCTGATGTTATCATCATCAAAGAATCATATATTTCTCCTGTTTTTGATTGGAGCATTTCACTAAGAATTGGACTGTCAGAGCTAACTATTTTTACTGGTTCATATTTAACTTTGGGGATTGTTCAGTTGAGTTCTTTCTATTAATAAAAACTTGCTATATAAGAAGTTTAGTTTTTAATCTGAGAAGTTAATAAAAAATATGGCTATGATTAGTAGAGTAAGAACTTAATAACTTTTTATTTTATTAAATTACTTAATCATGCAAGTTGATATGCTTTAAAATACTCCAATATGATAATTATTCCATTCTTAAGACGACATCTAATCTTAATAAACAAGAAAATAATCAACATGGTCCATAATATATTGAAATTGTAGTTACTTTGGCACTTAGTATATCCCATGATGGGTATTATCCTTGATGTATGTAAAAGGGTGAATATTTTGGTCTAAAACCCTAAACCTAATTAGATTTCCATTAGGGGCTGTTATGTTTAACCCGTCAGCCTATGAGCAACTCATGTGACAATCACAATACACTAAGGACCATATGGTTATGATTATTAAAGTAAAAATTTACTAGCATCCAGTATAACAATAACAACAACAACAAACTCAGTATAATTCTACAAGTGGGGTCTGGAGAGTGTAGTGTGTACACATACCCTACCCCTATTTTTTGAAGGTAGGAAGATTGTTTTCGATAGACCCTCAGCTCGAGAAACAGTGACAAGCAAGCAACCAACCATAGCAACAACAAGAAAAAGAAAAATAAATAAGAAATACAAGAATAGTACTAATACTATCAGTGAGAAAGACACAACATATAATAAAAAGGTCTAGGGACATGAAATAAGAATATTACAAATACTACCGTTAATACTAGGAAACACCCTGGACTACCTATCAATCTTCGATGATAATTCTCGACCTCCACACCTTCCTATCTAGGGTCATGTCCTCGATAAGCTGAATCAACGTCATATCATGCCTAATCACCTCTCCTTAGTGTTTACACTAAATTAGTATATATATATTTTTTGGCAATAACTATAAAATATTACCATAACAAACAAAACTAATACACGTAAGTAGCATCTAATGTCTTGGCCTTTCTTACCGCTCTTAAGCATATCTAGTTATCTACTCACTCTTTAATCCCTATTTGTATATGTTGCACTACAAAGTTGCTTTTTACATTTTTGCCCTAAATTTTTTCTAGTTTCTAGTCTTCCAAATCTGATAAACAACAGCTCAAAATAAATACTATTAAATTATTAGATATATTATGAATATATTGTATTATGGATGTTCATTTAGTACTCCGTTGTAAATAAGCTTCCTGAAGAAGTTTATCCATATAAAACTCCGCCGTAAATATGTTTATCTATTTAGTACTCTATTGGAAATAAGCCTCTTGAAGAAGCTTATCCTTTCGGTACTTCGTTATGGATAAATATTACCCATGATAGAAGATTATCTATATCTGGCACAAGCAGCTTACAAGCAGCTTACACAACAACTTACAAACAGCTTACACAGCAGCTTGCAGCAGCAACTTACAAGCAGCTTACACAGCAGCTTGCAGTAGCAGCTTACACAGCAGCTTGTAATAGCAGCTT